>OY757944.1:30036246-30111246 GCA_963585895.1 Sepioteuthis lessoniana
AGGATGGCCAAATACTTTAGACTGGTAGTGTGTATGTACATTTCCTATCCCACATTGGTACATATATATATATATCTTAACCTCTGTGTGTAAGTTTCTGTACTGAAGTAATTACCTTTTTAACTGTACTGCCGCTGATTAAATTCATATAATTAGCATACTAATATGATATTCACTTAGGTTTTTTTTTTTTTTTTTTATCTATCTGTTAATAAACTAATAACAAAGAAGACAAAAACATTTTTTTAGTTTCTGAACATTCTAGCTTCATAAAATATTTCTTAAACAGACTAGATTGAATTATTTGAATCAATAAATTTTTTTTCAAATAATACAGAAGAAAATATTGTGGAATAACCCAATATTGATTAAAAAAAATCATGGAATTCAATTTAAAAAAAAGAAATTAGAATGAAAATTCAGTTGCTCCTCTTTAAGCTTTTATGACGGTCTTAATTCTTTCAAGAATGGAGTTCACTAATTCAAAAGAATATTCTTCATCAGAGTGGGTCCAACTTATCTAAATGGCAGTTAATAGATCTTTGGTGGATGAAATCTTGTCATGGGGCATGTTTTTAAATTTTTACCAAAATTTTTCAATTGGATTTAGATTGGGACTGCTCACTGGCCATGACATTGATTTTGGTGTTTCCTGAAGAAAAGCTTTAATCCCCTTTGCACTGTAATAAGATGGATTATTGTCTTGAAAAATGATTTTAAAACCAGTTTTCTATTTATGGAATGAGAAAATTATCCTGGATTTCAATGTACTCATGTGCATTGATTGTTGAGGTAATAATTTCAATTTCTCCTGCTTCTTTAAATAACATGCAACCTCATATTGTGAATGACTTGCGGAGATTTACTTGTTTCTTGACTTATATAACTTGCTCCTTCTGGTGAGCCCTTCCTTTTTTTTAATTTGCTACCATTTCCTAGAGGTCAATAATCCATCTCTTCATGTTTCATTTTGCTGTAGCCTTAAATCTCAGTGCGAACCTACCTTGGTTTCTCTTTCCATCGAGCAATTGGGAATATAGCAGTTGTTTTGGTAATCTTGTCCATTCTTTCAGTGTGACCATGTCATCTTGGGTTATTCTGTTTGAGGATATCCCCTAGAGATGAGAGGCTTGCCTATCTTCAAATTTTCACTTTTACAATGATGCAAAAATCATTGGCTAATGCATTTTTATAGTAAAAATCATTCCTAATATATTTTATAGTTTACTATAAAATATATTATATTAACATTGGCCTATGCAATTTCATAGTAAAAATCATTCCTAATATATTTTATAGTAAAAATCATTCCTAATATATTTTATAGTAAATAACATTGGCCTATGCATTTTCATAGTAAAAATCATTCCTAATATATTTTATAGTAAATAACATTGGACTATGCATTTTCATAGTAAAAATCATTCCTAATATATTTTATAGTTTACTATAAAATATATTATATTAACATTGGCCTATGCAATTTCATAGTAAAAATCATTCCTAATATATTTTATAGTAAAAATCATTCCTAATATATTTTATAGTAAATAACATTGGCCTATGCATTTTCATAGTAAAAATCATTCCTAATATATTTTATAGTAAATAACATTGGCCAATGCATTTTCATAGTAAATATCATTCCTAATATATTTTATAGGAAATGTCATTGTCCAATGCATTTTTATAGTAAAAACCATTCTTAATATATTTTATGGTAAATAACATTGGCCAATGCATTTTTATAGTAAAAACCATTCCTAATATATTTTATGGTAAAAATCATTGGCCAATGCATTTTTATAGTAAATATCATTCTTGATATATTTTATGGTAAAAATCATTGGCCAATGCATTTTTATAGTAAAAACCATTCTTAATATATTTTATGGTAAAAATCATTGGCCAATGCATTTTTATAGTAAATATCATTCCTAATATATTTTATAGGAAATGTCATTGTCCAATGCATTTTTATAGTAAAAACCATTCTTAATATATTTTATGGTAAATAACATTGGCCAATGCATTTTTATAGTAAAAACCATTCCTAATATATTTCATAGTAAATAACATTGGCCAATGCATTTTTATAGTAAATATCATTCCTAATATATTTTATAGGAAATGTCATTGTCCAATGCATTTTTATAGTAAAAACCATTCCTAATATATTTTATGGTAAATAACATTGGCCAATGCATTTTTATAGTAAAAACCATTCCTAATATATTTTATAGTAAATAACATTGGCCAATGCATTTTTATAGTAAAAACCATTCCTAATATATTTTATAGTAAATAACATTGGCCAATGCATTTTTATAGTAAATATCATTCCTAATATATTTTATAGTAAATAACATTGGCCAATGCATTTTTATAGTAAAAACCATTCTTAATATATTTTATAGTAAATAACATTGGCCAATGCATTTTTATAGTAAAAATCATTCCTAATATATTTTATAGGAAATGTCATTGTCCAATGCATTTTTATCATTGATCATTTTTGTGAAAATAATTTGCTCTAGCTTTTAATCTGTCCCTTTTGGTTTTTCTTTCCATTGCACAATGAAGTAGTTGTCGGCATGATCTTACTTGGTCCATTCTTTTAATGTAACTGTGCCATCTTTGGTTATTCTATTTGAGGATGTCCTCTATAGATGGAAGGCTTGTTCATCTTTAAAAAACAAACGAACAAACCCTATCAGCTACAACTGTAGAATATGCTGACTGAATCTCTGCAGAGGGGTAAGACCCCTCTCACCAACAAGTGTTCCAGATATGACACTAAACCATCTAATGGTAAGACTCGACTATTGGAGCTTTGAGGAATGGGGAGTACCCCTTCATTGCCATTACTCCCAGGTCCACTATGTCCTGGAGTGGTAGTACCTGTTAGGGTCCTATCTATAGAACTGTTTAATCATTTACTATACTGGAAACCATTTAACTGTGTGTGTGTGGGGGAGCTCTGGGTCATCTGAAAATAATATCTATAATCTATTCTTTTACAAATCATGTTTTTTATATATATATATATATGTATACACAGGATTTGGTGTTAAATAACCAAGAAGGGTTGGTTGATATGCCATAAAACACAACTATCTTAAGATTTCTTATTTTAATTAAAAAAAGAAAAAAAGGTAATGAAAATTCTCACATTTGACATTCCATATAAGTCAGAGCTTTAGAATCTTTTGGTTGTGCTAATAATTCTGTTATTTCTAAAGTGATCCTGCTAAATCATGTGAAAGTTAAGAATTTTAAGAATTTTTAGAAATTTATTTTGTTATGCCTGTTTCTCTGCAAACAAAAAGAAACCTTTTGATATTTTCTGTTTTTAAAAAAAGAAAAGAAAAAAGAAAATGGGTCGATACCAAACTGTTGTTTAATCTACTCGTTTGATAATTAACTGGTATAAATGCACTTGTTTGTCTGCACACGTTTTAGGCAGACATCATAGATAAGAAGAGTTGTAATAAGGTATTGATTTGCTGTTTCTAGAGTTACTCAAAGACAAACTGTTGTCATGCATTTGCCAGCTACTGTTACTGCAGTTTTACGTGCCCAGGATTGTCTCCAATAAAAGCCGGAATCTATCCTTACCTTGTTCTGACAAGTGTACATAAAGATGCAAAATTTAAGTTTGCATTTCATCTATCTATTAACAGACTACTGTCCTCTCAGTAGAATACACAGACTGCATCTCTGCAAAGGGGGTAAGACCCCCCACCCCACCCCATTAGTGCCCTAGACATGACATTAAACCATCTGATGGCGAGGCTCCAGTGTTGGAGGTTTGGGGAATGTACAGTGCCCCTTCATTGCCAATTGCTCCCTGTTCCACTCTGACCCAGAGTGGTAGCACTTGATTGGGTCCTATCTATGGGTCAAATAGAACAAACTGTGTGCAAACAAATAACTGATGTTAGATTGTGACTGTTATATAACAATACTTGAAACTATTTAACTGTGTGCAAAAAAAGAGCTCAGGTTCGTTTAAGGATGTTATCTATAAAATGTGTTTATGAATCATATATATAAAAAGAGGATTCGGCATTAAATAACCTACAATGGTTGATATGCCATAAAAAGCAAACAAACTGGTGTCCTCCTCTTTGTTGTTATTATAGTCATTATGGTTCCGTGTTTGCTGGCCGTGAATAGGCATGGCATTTTCTTGTTTTACTAGTTTGTCAACTGTGAAAATTTGTTGGCTGCTGCTACTGCAAAAGGGACAAAACCTTTTATGCCTCTCTACTTTTTTTTCTTGTTTTTTTCCTTAAATCTCACCCCAAAATCTTCTCAACCCGAAGGGAGACAACTTAAAACAAAGAGAAACTGCTTCATTTACAGTCATAATCTTTTTGCCATTGTACTCTCTAGTTTTCTTTAAGTGTAGTTGGTAACCGTTTATATCAATTCATAGAGGTAGATTATTCCCATTCTGTCATTGTCGTTGCTATTCCTCATTCCTTGTTACATAAAGTTGGGTGCCGAGGATTGTCTCTAATAAAAGTAGGAATCTTTTATCTTGTCTCAACAAAGATATAAAGAGGATGAATTCAATTCTACATTTTATCTCTTATTCACTGATATACCCTGATGAGGATCCTCACCTTTGTTATTTATAGTCTATGTTTTGGTTATTGTACTCTCCTTGCCCAGTCAGTTAGGACTGTAGAATACACCAACCGCATCTCTGCAGAAGGGGTAAGACCACCCCCCACCCCAATGAGTGTCCTGGATATGATGCTAAACAATCTGATGGTGAGGTTCCAGTAATGCTGGAGCTTTGGAGAATGCAAACTACCTCTTCATTGCCATCACTCCCAGGTCCACTCTGGCCCGAAGTGGTAGCATCTGATAGGGTCCTATCTATAGGTAGAATAGAACTAAACTGTGTACTTATGCTAAACTGAATTGCTTGAAATAGAACTGTTTTACCATTTAAACTATGTACTTATGTTAAACCAAGTTGTTTGAATTGGAATTGGTTTTGTATGCTAAACTGAATTGCTTGAAATAGAACTATTTGACTAAACTGAATAGCTTGAAATAGAAATATTTTTGACAATTAAATTGTACTTTTGCTAAACTGAACTGTTTGAAATAGAACTGTTTATTTGTATAAAAATGGATTTGACATTAAATAACCTACAATGGTTGATATGCCATAAAGCTTAAACAAACAAACATTACACTCTCCAGCCCTCTTTAAGCATATTTATTCAATCCATATTGGAATAGACTTTTCTTATTCTATTGTCCATATCTTGGGATATATTGGTTTATTTGCCTTAGTTATAGTCAGTGTTCTTCAGGGAATTTTGAACTAAAACTTTTATTGCTGTCCACATGAGGGCAGAATGTTCTGATTCTGTTATTATTGTTGCTATTCCTTATTCATTTTTACAAGAGGTTGGATACCCAGGTTCAGTAATAAGAATCATTATTTATCTTGTTCCAACAAGGACATAATAATACTAACCTTAACCGTAACCCCTTACATGGGCTAGACAAGAGACGAGAGGCTTCATCCAACAGTCAGCTGGTCATGTCAAGCACCTGTATGATTTGATCACCCAACCCTTTTTATTTAATAGGTGTGAGAAAGCAGTGGCTGAGAGCCAACTGTGTTGAGAGAAACAGTTAATGAAAATCATTTCTACCAATATATTAATAATTATATTTACAAAAAACAAGATTTGATATCAAATAACTCGCAAGTGTTGATATGCCATTAAACAAAACAATCTACTAGTTTGAACTCTAGTTGCGTTATTACATCTACTTTTGGACGAATACCTATGAGAAATGTATGAATGCCCTTATACTCCGAACTATAGGTTCAATATTACTGCTGCTATTCTTTTCTGAGAATGGCTTTGGCCAGGAAGATTGATATGCCATTAAACAAAGAAACCAAACCAAACCTTCTTTTGTTCACATTTTTCTTGGAATTTGGTTTGTGGAATTTAGATTTCATTGGCCCTCTACTGATCTTGGATGTATGGGTTTTTTTTTATTACTCAAAAAAACCAAAGAAGGACCCTGTGTCTGTAGGGCTGAATTTAGGAGTCATATGACCTGTGCAATGGATTTCAGGTATCAAGATTAACAAAATACTGTAGATTGAAACAATTTTGGATAAAGGCAGTTAGGACTTTTATGTGAACAGTATTACTTGCTAATCACTGAGTATACTTTTTAGTTTATTCCATTTGTTTATGATCTAAGGAGAAGAATTGGAGATGGTAAGGGCTGAATGATGACATGCCTCATTGGAGATGGTAAGGGCTGAATGATGACATGCCTCATTGGAGATGGTAAGGGCTGAATGATGACATGCCTCATTGGAGATGGTAAGGGCTGAATGATGACATGCCTCATTGGAGATGGTAAGGGCTGAATGATGACATGCCTCATTGGAGATGGTAAGGGCTGAATGATGACATGCCTCATTGGAGAGGGTAAGGGCTGAATGATGACATGCCTCATTGGAGAGGGTAAGGGCTGAATGATGACATGCCTCATTGGAGAGGGTAAGGGCTGAATGATGACATGCCTCATTGGAGATGGTAAGGGCTGAATGATGACATGCCTCATTGGAGAGGGTATTGGCAAAATTTTACAAATAGCAAAAACATGTCTGTTTTGAAATGCTTTGAAAATTTTTTTTGAAGCTTCTACTTTTGTTCTACATAATTATCTACAAGACTAAATTTTTAAATGAACCTTGTCCATGTTTACAAGCATTGATTAAATGATGGATAAACTAATTTTGTGTAGTAGGTGTGTGTGTGTGTGTGTATATATATATATATATATATATATATATATATATATATATATATATATATATATATATATAATATAATTTCATTAAGAAAAAAAACACAAACAGGTCACATTAGGATTATAAATTTATTTCCATTCTGTTATGGGTTTTGATATAAATTAAAAACACCAAAAAAATTAACAGGACTTCTTCAGATCTTATAGATAAAAGATTTTATCCATAAGATCTAAAGAAGTCCTGTTAAATTTTTTTTCCTGTTTTTTGATTTTTATCAAAAACACATAATAGGATGGAAATAAATTTATAATCCTAATGTGACCGGTTTGTGTTTTTTCTTAATGAAATTATTGCTCTGTAATGTCTGTTACATTGAGCTCTCTACCAGAAAAAATTAAATGTTCACTTTTGAATAGTTTTCTTGTCCTGATGGAATTACTCCCAACTCCGGTTTAAGTGGACCGAATTATACTTATATATATATATATATAATTCGGTCCACTTAAACCGGAGTTGGGGTAATTCCATCAGGACAAGAAAATTATTCAAAAGTGAACATTTAAATTTTATATATATATTCACACAATCTTCTACCTTCTCTTTGTATAATCTTTATATATGTGTGTGTGCACACATATATACATATACTGGTTCATACAAATGCATTTACATACATAGAATGGGAGGTTATGAGTTTGTGTATACATACACATGTTCATTCCTTTGTGTGTATGTAATCTTCCCTTGCTTTTTCCATGTCAGAGATTTTTTCCTTATTTGTTGATATGTCATTAGACTAACAACTTAAACTAATGTAAACTTAAAGGACCATTGATCTTATGAGCTTGAGCCTCTCTTCATTTCTTCTCATCAACTTTTAATAAACTGTTTGGAGGCACTCGGTGAAAATTAATATCACTGCAGTTATACTGATCTAGCTGATCTGCCTCAAGTGTTTTTTTTCGGTGCCTGGTGTAATGGTTAGTAAGCTAAACCAGCTGACCACTGTTACTAAATTTGATTCTCACTGGTTGTTCCATGTTTTTGGGCCTGTTCCAAGTTTAACTTAGTAAATGACAACCTACTATGAATACTTTTGTTTGTTTCAAGATCCCAAAATACCTAATTTAACATGAGTTCACTTTTAAAGCAATAATTTCTTTTCTGTCAATGAAGTTAAGCAGTGGTGAGTCTGGGTGACCACTTAGAAACAGTTGGTGAGCAAGAAGATATGATATGCACTTGAAGTTGAGGCAAGGACACCACCTGTCTGGACAGAAGTGTATTCAATTCCACACTCTATTGGCTGGGCTTAGAATATATTGAATGTATCTTTTGTTGAGGGAGGGGTAAAACACTCCAAAAAAAGAGTGTCTTCAGTATGACACTAAACTGTATCTGGTGGTGAGGCTCAAGTTTTTGAACTCGAGGGAGTGTGGAGTACCTTTTCATTGTCTTTACTCCCAGGTCCACTCTGATTTGGAGTAGTTGTATTTGTTAGGGCTTCGTTTGTGGATTAAATCTGTTTAAGAAAAATATTCTTATTTGATCAGCCTCTGTGCAAAAAAATCTCAAAAAAATAAAAATGTACCATGAATATGATTTTCTAGCCTTGAGGCATAAAATAACCTCAGATGAGTTGATATGCCATAAGAACCTATCAATCATAATCTGTTGCATGTCATTTGTGATCATAGAAGAGTTGCTGTCTGTTATCAGCCTCAAAGTTGGATTATATTTAATATCCAAGCAGTAGAAGGATGTGATGGGTGATCAAACTTCGTGTAGGGTCTCTCCTATGAATGAGGCGGGATTACATCCATTCAAAGGAATAGTTGGCAGATTCTACTGCCCCAGCTGACAGGGTGGCTTTTTTTTATATTTGGTTTCCATTATTTCTATTATTTCCCTGTCTTTTGTCATAAGATTTTAAGAATACAGGATGATTCTCTTGGCAGTTTGGACATTGTTTCATTGGTCCAACCTTCCTCCATTTGGTCTAAGTCCCTTTAGCCATACCTTCCACATGTTAAACATCCTCTGCAACTCTCCCTGTGGTGTCAGTATTCAGGACATCTAAAGTACCTCAATAGCGTGGTCATGTATTGTTTTACCTTTTCAGAACAGTATCCAATTTTCACTTTATTAATTACTAATTTTTGTGGCCAGATGTTGAGTGATTAAAAGGGAATCAATTTCATTTCAAACTAAAAGTGGCTTAAAAACATAATTTGGGGCGGGGGAGGGAAGCTTTAATGTTACCTCTCCAATTCTGGAAGATGAAATTAAATATAAGTTCAATATGTTTATTTTTTGTTTTTTTTGTTTGGGTATCTAAGATCTCTGATCAAACCTGAAGCCATCTTCTCTATGCTTTATTTGATGTGAACAAGGCAATAACATACAGTAAATGATGAAAACAAATGAAATATCCTTTTAAGTATGAATAATTGTCAATAAAACTAATTCTATATCCTGTATATTTAATAATTTTACGTGTCACCCTATTGGTGAAGCTTGCAATATGCTGAGTACATCTGCAGAAAGCAGCCCAGTCAGCTGGGGTGGTAAAATACACCAACTGCATTCTTGCAGAAGGATGGGACACCCCTAATGAATGCCCTGGATATGACACTAAACAATCTGATGGTGGGGCAGAAGCTTTGGGTAATACGGAGTATGCCTTCATTGCCATCAATCTCAGATCCACTCTGGCCCGGAATGGTGGCATCTGAGTACAAACAAATGACTTATGCTAAACTGAATTACTTGAAATAGAACTGTTTGATCATTTAACTGTGTGTAAACAAATGACTGATTTTTAATTGAATTGTTAGTGATACATAGCAATACTTGGAACCATTTAATTTTGTTGACTTATGCTAAAATTAATTGTTAGAAATAGTACTCTGATCATTCAACTGTGTGTAAACAAATGACTAATGTTTAATTGTATTGTTAAATAGCAATACTTAGAAAAAAATTAACTGTGTGCAAACAAATGATTAATAATAAATAGAATTATTCATATTAGATAGAAATTAGTGAGAGCATTTAACTGTGTAAAAAAAAAAAAAAAAAAAAAAAAAATAAATAAATAAATAAAAAAAAGCTCAGGCACTTTTAAAAATGTTATCTACCAAATGTGTTTAGAAATCATATATTCATTAAAAAAAAGACTTGGCATTAGATAAGCTACAATTGTTGATATGCAATAAAACTAAACCTAGTCGGCTGGGGCTGTAGAATACACTGACTGCATCTCTGCAGAGGAGGTAAGACCCACCACCCCAATGGGTGCCCTGGTTATGACACTAAACAGTCTGAGGGTGAGGCTCCAGTAATGCTGGAGTTTGGGGAATGTGGAGCACCCCTTCATTGCTATTGCTCAGAGTTTTGCTCTGACCCCAGGGTTCAATAGAACAGTTGGATATTTTAAACTGTGTGCAAATGCTAAATTGAGTTGCTAGAAATAGAACTGTTTAAACATTTAACTGTGAATAATCAAATGACTATCTAAATAAATTATTAATCATTCACAACAATACTGAGTGCCATTTAACGGAGTACAGATGAATGAGTAATGTTGAATAGAATTATTAGTGTTAGATAGTAAAGGGGTTTCAATTATTGCTGTCTTGAAACAATAACAACACTCATGTGCCAACAAATTAGTTCTAACTCATTTAAAATGAAACTACTGACAAACTTCTCTCTAACATATCATGTATATCTATTTGTGTGCAAATAAAGGATTAATAGTAAATAGTATTGTTTTTATGAGATGAGCCGTGTTAAAAACCATGTAACTGGGTTGATAAATGATTGAAAAAAATGTTTACAAATCATATATATTTAATATGTATATTTAAAACAGGATTTGACATTAAATAACCTACAAGGGTTGATATGCCATAAAACCAAAACTGATTTTACAGAAGAGTAAGACTTTTTCCTGGAGAACCCTGAGTATGACATCAAACTGTATCCAGTAGCGAGGCTCCTATTCTAGAGTTCTAGGAAGTATAGAGTCATCTTTTCATTGCCATTACTCTTAGGTCCACTTTGACCTGGATTGATAGTATTTGTTAGGGTTTCATTTACAAATCAAGTAGGGCTGTTTTGAAAATTATTTGTATTAAATTGGAATACTTAAATCCAGTGTGAAGATTATTTGTATAAAAAATAGTTATTTAAATTTAAAATTGGGAAGGAGTTGCTGTGGTGTAGTGGTTAACATGCTGAACTGCAATATCATAGTGAGTGAGTTCAAACTACAGTCATGCTATTATGTTCACTGTTGATCTAATACCCTTAAAAAAAGGGTATAAATTCCCTTATTTCCCCTGGTTATGGGTTAAATACTACCAAGGAGACCTAGGTTCAATCCCAGGTCAAGTCATATCAAAGACTCAAAAAATGGTACTTGATGCCTCCTTAATTAACACTCGGTAATATAAGGTGGGGATCAAGGGTAAAGTGGAGCAATCCAGGGAAAGGAGTAGTGCCCTTCCCTACACCTCAGTGTAGTAGCTATCGAAAAGGGAGCCTTTGGGTCACCCTTGACTTAAGTCGCCAACTTTACTTACTACCAATACTATTCCTTCTACAAGGATATATTTGGCATTAAATAACCCACAAAGGTTGATATGCCATTAAACAAGGAAACCAAATCAAACCTTAAAGCTATAGTTGTTTGCTAAAGATTATATTATTACTTGAAACCATAAAATTGCTTGCCAATTATTGGTGTTAGATAGGAGTACTTGAAACCCCAGACTGTGTGCAAATGATTTGTATTAAGAATACTTACTTAAAGCTATAATTGTTTTGTGAGAATTATTAATTACTTGCAACCATTATAATTGCTTGCAGATTATTGGTGTTAGATAGGAATACTTGAAACAATATAACTGTGTGCTAATTATTTGTTTTAGATAAGAACTCTTGATATCATATAACTATAAAAACAAGGAATACTTACTTGAAATAATATGTACAAACTGTGTGCAAACAAATAATTATGGACAATAAGAAGAAAAATAAGTGCAATTAAAAAACAAAAAAACCGATGCTATGGAACACTGAAATTATAATCATGATTGTCATCAGAGATTTAGAAATTAATCAAATTTTGGCATTAAATAACCCATAAAGAGTTGATATGCCATTAAACAAGTAAACCAACCTAAGCCGTCACAGAATTTGTTCTGTATATAGATATTGTAATTCTAGTGTGCAAATTTTTTTTTTTTTTTTTTAATGATGATGTGAGAAGATAGTAAAAATTGGAGATTCCCAAAAGAGCATGACAAATAAATAATATAATAAATGAAACTTTGCAACCTGTATGTAATTTGGGTAAGTACTATTAATCGTATAAATGACCAACAATATTTGATCAGGTACAAAAAGTATTAAGCAAGTGTTGCCATTAACATGTTATGCAGCGTTTAGTTTTCAGCTGTTGTCGTTGGTTCTTTTTATAATTTTTGCTTTGCATATATTTGTTCTTTGATTTATTTCTGGTGCGATGAAAATTGTGCAGTCTGTGATTAGAGAAAATTATTTTCTGACTAAGAGTATACTGTAGAAACTTGATTCTTTTTAACATCGGGAAAACTGATATTTCCTATTATTAACTTTGGTTAGTTAGTGTTACAATATGTCAACATTTGTTGGCTTATTTCATACCAAAATCAGTTTATCAGTGTTGGATTATGGAGTAGACTTCTCGTCAATAGCTTGGTAAATTTATTTCCATTTTTACAAAATGGAAGGCACAAGGCCTTGAAGTTTTGGGGGGAGGGGAAGAGAGCGGTCTTGCATTGTCTATATATACTAAGGGGACCTAGCTAGCCACATTCGCTGACCCATTCAACAGTACAATATATATCCGTTCATCCATCGCCATGCGTGCCGCAATCACCAAAATACCACATTTACTCTATGAAAGAGTCCTACTTAAAACCCCTAATGCGATGGTAAAGACTAAAGTTCCCCCTCATGAGGAGAACTATTTATGGCGCATTGGGAGATTCCATTGTACACACATTGTCCAGTCTATTCTTTGGATTATGATGGGGTGAACCACTTGATTGGATATGCTTGTAAATAAATACAAGCCCTCAGTCCAGCTCAAGTTGGTGTCAGTCTTGTGCATAAGCTGGACCTCTGGTAAGTGTTGCTGCTATTATTATTGTTGTTGTGTGTTGTTGCCTTCTACAATTCTTTTGTTTATTCTACAATCAGTTCGGTTCTCCGATCATCATCAACATGTTCTGACAGCATGGAACCTCTTGACTCTCTTCACACCTGTCTCTATCAGCTATCTCTCTTAGTAAGTGCTCTAGATGGTATTCAGTGTCTGCACTGAGTTGATGAGAGTAAGTTTTTGCTGGTTGGTCAACATTGTTGTGTCCATGTTTAGGAATTCATAAACATTTTATATCTTGTTGCAACAATGTTTTAAGTGATAATGTGAAAAATGGAATTGGTGATCACTTCAAATCCTGGACAAGGCTGTTTGCATTTTACTTTGTGATAATGCCCTTGAGAAAAGCCTGAATCTATCTGTTCTCCTTCTACCAGTTATGAGTAAATAGGAAGGCAGACTGTTTTTTTTTTTTTTTTTAGCCTTGGTTAGGCAACCAGTATAGGAGAAGAAAAACTGAATTAAAACCAGCTGTACTCTGCTTAAAAACTAACCTTTTGTCACATTCAACTCATGGCTGAGGGGTTGGGTAAATACAAATAAATAAAACTTAGCTCTATAATGTTGAATAGAATAATTAGTGTTAGATAGTAATACTTGTTACTCTTTAACTGTGTGCCTAAATTGAATTATTGGCATTACATAACAATACTTGAAACCATTTGGCTGTGTGCAAATGAATGAATTCTGTTCATTGTTGAAATGCTTATAACCACTTGACTGTGTGCAAACAAATTATTAATATTGAATAGAATTATTAGTGATAGATAGCCATAATTGAAACCATTTAACTGTGTAGAAAAAATCGCAAAAACTCATTTAAATATGAAATTACTGACAAACTATTCACTTACAAATCATATATGTATATCTATTTAACTGTGTGCAAACAAATGATTAATAGTAAATAGAATTATTCGTGTTCGATAGAAATACTTGAAACCATTTTACTGTATGCATAGAGTGAGCTTAGACTCGTCCAAAATGTTTACAAATCTTATATATTTAATGTATAAAGAGGATTTGGCATAAAATAACTTACAATGATTGATATGCCATAAAATGCAACCATGTCAAATTGTATATTTAATATGTATAAAAAGTATTTGGCATTAAATAGCCTACAAAGGTTGATATGCCATAAAACCTAACCAAAACTTATAACTTCAGGTAGAAGTGGCTCTATCCTTTTCTTTGGCTTAATCCATCCAAATAAATAGCTGTCTCTTTTATCCTGTCACACACAGTTTAATCTCCCATTAATCAGAGGTCATAATGAGATGACTCTTTCTTTCCAAACTTTTTGATATAACAAGTATCTTTATTCAAACCATAAATACTTTTATACACTTGGAGCACTTGGTGAGTATTGAAGTCACTAGTCTGTTAGCCTAGCTCATTACCCATGAAAAGTTTTGCAGTACCCTTGTTTTTCATGAATAAAAATACTTCTATTTTGATTAAGAGTATTTATATTTGAATAAGTTTCTGATCTGGAACAAATTCAGCAAAACAAAAAAAAAAAAAAAAAAAAGAAACTTTCATTCATTGAATTCCCTAAAATGAAAATGGATTTCAGATTTTTATGGGAAATGAATGATAAGACCTCCAAAGGACTCAATCCTTCAAAAGTTGTTGGTTGGTTGGTTTTATGGCATGTCAATCCTTGTTGGTTTATTTAATACTTTTATTCCTTGAATGGATATACTATGTTACCAGTTGATTTTTCATTCATTTTCTGTCATACCGACTCTTTTAAAAACATTGAATAAGGAAAAAAAACTTTCCTTCTGACAATGAATGATCTAAGGTTAGAACTAGTCAAAAACAATTGAAAAAATAAGTAACTGAATATAAAGAAATATTCATATTTTTTTAAATTACTTATTCATCTGTCTGTCTCTTATATTGGCTATATTTATAAAGAGTGCTCGGTATCAGTGATAGAGCATGTATATCAAAGTTAGAATAGTAGACACATAGGCAATGTTGATTAAGTGGTCTGATGATTCCATAGGTGAGAAACATACAGTTACCAAGCGCCACTGACTCTACATCTAGGTTCTTTCACTCTCACTCTCTCTCTCTCATATATATATATATATATATGTATATAGATAGGTCGAGTTTGAGTATGACACTAAACTGCATCTGATGGTGAGGTTCTGGAGTTCTGTCGAGTGGTCATACCCGTCCATTGCCATTACTCCCAGGCCCACTCAGATCGGAGTGATTGTACCTGTTAGGGTCAAACAAATATATCTGTTTTGTGTTTGAAAGGTTCGTGTGTCAGAAAAAAAAGAAAAGAAATAAAATAAATAGATAAAAAGTGATAGAGCATGTACGTATATCAAAGTTAGAATAGTAGACACATAGACAATGGCGATTAAGTGGTCTGATGATTCCATAGGTGAGAAACATACAGTTACGAAGCGCCACTGACTTTACCTCGATGCTATACTATCTTTATTATATATATATATATATATATATATATATATATATATAAAGTAATGAAAATAATTTGCATGGAGCAATCCTGAAGACCTGTTTGGTGAAACCTAGGTAGACTCGCTCTTGGCCATGTAGGAATTATTTTCATAATATTAGCTCTATCTCATATATTGAGCACTTTATTACATTTTAGCTTAGGTAATTCTGTCAGTGTTTTTTCTTTTGACTAGACATACATGCTGCTTGATTATTTTCAAGTAGCACATGTGTTTTGTTTTTTTTCCCCTTGATATCAGTTTGTAGAATCTGCAAATTGTACAATCTGTTTTTTCTTTTTTCACATCAACAGAATTTTATATTTATATATATATATATATATATATATATATATATATATATATATATATATATATATATAAACTTTACTTTACAAATACTTTCAGATGAAACTGAATCCTAAAATCTTTATTGTTGACCTTTCTCTATAAAAGTTTTTTTTCCTGATGATCATCTAATGTTGAAACGAGTTGAGAACAATTAAATAATGAATATAAAGAGATATTCTTATTTGTCTTATCACTTTTATTCATCTCTCTCTCTCTCTCTCTCTTTCCTTAAATATTTGGCCAGTTGGCTGAGGCAGCAGAATACACCGACTGCATCTCTACAGAAGGGTTAGACTCCTCTGACAAGTGTTCTGATATAACACTAAAAAATTTGATGGTGAGGCTGCAGTAAAGCTGGAGCTTTGGGGAATGCAGAGTACCTCTTCATTACCATCATTCCCAGGTCCACTCTGGCCCATAGTGGTAGCACCTGATAGGGTCCTATGTATGGGTTAAATAGAATTAGTGTACTTATGCTAAACTGAATTGTTTGAAATAGAACTGTTTAATGTATAAATAGATTTAGTATTGAATAACCTGCAATGGTTGATATGCTGTAAAACCTGACCAAACCTTAGATATTGGTTAAGTCAGCTGGAGTTGTAGAATATAGTGATTGCATAACTGGAGAGGAGTGATTACTCCTCCAGTTAGTATCTTGGATATGACACTAAACTGAATCAGATGGTGAGGCTCCAGTCCTGTATTATTTGCTAGTAACTATTGTAGAAAGGCACTTTCTGTTTGGCTTCTTTGTGTTGTCAGAGTAAAAGAAAATCGGGTCAGATTCACATTTTAACGATGATAGTCATAATTATCATGAGTCAATGATATGTCATTGTTATAGGAAATTAATTTCAATGCTCTTTACATTTAGATTTTCATTGCTTCAAATTCACTTTTCTCTCTCATATCCCATTGTGTTGGTTTGATATTTCACAGTATCGGTTACTTGGCAATTGTAGATTTTACAAGATGTTTATTTTGAAAAGAAAAACAAACCAAAACTTTAGGTTTTATTCTATATATTTTCAGATGGTTGTTATTTGTGATTAAGTCTTTGAATGCATAACCCCTATATTTTGGGCTGTACGCTATTTTACTATATACCATGAGTCCAATGTTTTTGGTTGTATGTTATTTTACTATAAACCATAAGCCCAATGTTTTTGGTTGTATGTTATTTTACTATAAACCATAAGCCCAATGTTTTGAACTGAGTGCTATTTTACTATACATATTCTGAACTGAGCACTACTTTACTATACACTGTAATCCTGACATTTTAATCTATTTTACTGGCTTTGGTTATTTCTGTTTTTAAAACTTTGAACCTGTAAACTCAATATTTTATGCTAAGCACAATTTTATCATACATCATAATCCTAATATTTTGGACTGTGGGATATTTTACTACACACTGTAAGCCCAGTATTTCATGGTGAAGTTAATCATATTAAATATTAATTTATAAAAAGTATACTATTTACAGCATTTTGATAGAATGATGAACTGGAAACAGAAGATGTTTGGACCCTGCAGAGAAGTTCAATTAAGTTAGTTCAATTTTTTTTTTTTTGTTAACTCAAGTATAGGGGTGGGGGAGAAGCTGAAGATTCAAAGGGTTAACAACTTTTTTTAACCAGGTGTGTTTGATTTGGAGAATTAATACTTTTTTTTTTTCATCTTAAAAAATATTCTCTCAAATTTTTTGTTGATTGATCATCCCCCAAAAAATCAATTGGTAAGATTCATTGGCACTGAAAGAGTTTTACAGTATATACCTGAGCATCATGTGACTTTCTGATACCTAAATTTTAGCCTAATGTTAGAGGGTTGCACCATGTGTTAAATAATAGATTAGCCGAACCTATCATTTGAGAAATAGGGTAGATAATACTATCAGTGGGGAGTGCTGGAGCAAGCTGCAAGCAGCATTTGGCCTCTAAATGAATACAAATATAACAGTTCCTGCATTTTAAACAAGATGGACCCATCTCCACTTTAAGCAGCAAGCCTCTAAAATTAGTTGACCATTTGACTTATTTCAGTAGCAATATCTCATCTACTGAAAGCCATGTCAACATACTCATAAGGAAGGCATGGATTGTTGTTGATCAAATGGAAATCTGATCTCTCTGATGAAATAAAATGAAAATTCTTCCAAGCTGTGACTATGTTGGTACTACTGTATGGTTTCACCACCTGGATTCTAATGAAATGCTTTAAGAAAAAGCTAGATGGGAGCTACACAAGGATGCTGCAAACAAATCCTGGAAGCTTCACCCCACCCCAAAAAAATAGCAGCTGTATGGCCTCTCATCTCACAAGACATGCTGGTCACTGCTGGAGAAGTTAGGGCAAACTTGTGATCTTCTTTTATGGATTTTTACACATGGGTACACTAGTGTTGGCTGTCTAGCACACTGTGTGGACACTGGACCTTCCAGGAGCAACAGACGGTAAGGACAGATTGACAGAGTGAATTAAAGAACTCCATGCTACCAACATTTGATGAGGATGAGTGTAAATGTTAAAAAAATTTAAACAGTTGTTCCAAAGCAGAAATTGTATAATTGACAATTTAAGCTCAATTGAAAGCTTGGTTTTTATTGAAGGAGAGAGAGTTTAAGTCGGGTGACTAAAATCCTTGAGGGGGTGTCCTCATGGTGTAATGGTTAAAGTGATGGACAGCGGGATCGTAGTAACCGAGTTTGTACTCCAGTCACGCTATTACATTCACTTTCGGGCAAATAACTTGGGGAAAGATATGAACCCTCTTATCCGCCCAGCTATGGGTTAAGTATTACCACTACTGTTTGTCAAGGAGAATAGCTTTAGCATTAAAATAACCTACAAAGGTTGATATGCCATTAAACAAAGAAACCAAACCAATGTAAAACCCTTGAGGTTAGATCAGTTTTAAATTAGTTGGTCAAGGTCTGCAGTGTTAAGTGACTGTCTGTTTTCCATCTACGGTCCTGACATGTATGGTTAGTATTATACAATACTATACTACTGAAAATAAATAAATTTACACAAAGAAAAGGTCATCATCATTCTTCTCAACAGTAAAAAATATTGGATAGTGTGAAGTGATGAAAGATGGCACCAAGAGAAAACAACCAACAGCCAAGAAAACCAAGATGGCAAGATTCAAAGTTTGTGTGTTTAAAAGTTTGATAGAAAAACATATATATATTCAAGTAACAGGAACAAGATACAAGTGAACCTGGTTAAACTGTAGTTAGTTAATAGGAAGCTGAGAGTCCAGTGGGGTAGTGATTATCTGTCCACTATGTAGATGGTATCACGTGATTATGGTGTGCCCGTGGTGTAATGGTTATCATCCTAGAAAATGGACACGGTGACACGAGTTCAAATCCGGGACGAGACTGATTGCATTTCACATTGTACTAATACTCTTGGGAAAGGTATGAATCCAATTATTCTCCTTCCAGCTATGGGTAAATAGTAGGGCAGACTGGGTTCTTCAGCCTTGGTGAGGCAACTAGTCTAGGAGAAGGAAAACTCTGAATTCAAACCTGTTAAACTCCGCTTAAAAAATTGACCTTGTGTCATATCCTGCCTGAGCGGAGGGGTTGGTAAATATGATCACATGTGATTATGTCATGCTGATTTGGTTAACTCCATCTAACGCTCTCGTTGACGTGTATTTATGAAGGAGGATGAGTCCATTATGTAGGGAGTACAACAAATAGTATACTAGAATTTCCGGTCAACCCTGTTGAAACTGTAGAATAGTCTGGCCAAATCTCTGCAAAGTGGTAAACCTCCACCTCCAGCAAGTGTCCTGGATATGATACTTGTCCACTCTGATTTTATACCTGTTAGGGTCCCATCTGTGGGTCAAATAAAACTATTTAATCATTTACTATACTTGAAACCATTTAACTGCATGCAAACAAATGATATTAAATTGAATTATTGGTATTACTTGGTATAATTATTTGGTATGTGAATACTGATCTCTGGTATTGAACCAAGGATTTTAAGTTGAATTTCATCTTGACTAAGCTATTTCAACGACATTTTTATTTTTTTATTTTTATCTACTGATAATGACAAATTGCATTTGAAGTTAAACTTTCAAAATATCTACTTATACTTATCTTACTTCCTATACTGTGTAACATTGCAAATTTCTCTTATCAAAACCACAACTTATCTTTAGCCACCTTCAATTCTAGTTCAGTCTACATGATTTATTGATAACAAAAATAGTGAGACAGTAATTTTCAGGTTGATATGCCATAAAAACACAACCAACCAAACGGTAATTTTCAGAATTAGGATTGTATGATGTAATCCATAAAAAAGTATCAGATCAAATAAATAGGTTGAAAAATGTCTAAATTTTTGAGCTGTGAGTTTTTGCTCTTGTAATTTGGTTTTTGCATTTAAAAAAAATTTGAATTTATCCAGCCCTTTCACTATGAGTAAGATACCACAAAGTCAATATTTTTTAAGCAGAGTGTACCAAAATTTGAATTCAGAGGTTTTCTTCTCCTAGACTGGTTGTCATACCATGTCTAAAGAGCCTAGTCTGCTCTATTTATCCATAGCTGGAGGGAGAATAGATGCATATATTTTCCAAGAGTATTAACACTTTGTCCAGGATTTGAACTCTGGTTGTCATGCCCATTTCCTATAATAACTGTTTTATCATGAGTGCCTCACTAGAGGTGCATGTATCAAGGTGGCCTGAATTCTCACTGGGGATTCTCCATTTTTATATTACTATTGCTTATGTTATAATTTAATTTTTGAGGTTTAAGAAACTAGAAGTACCAATTCCACTGTTGTGTAAGGAAAATGGAATTTGTCAATAAAAATATGGTAGGTCTCTCTCTCTCTCTCTCTCTCTCTCTCTGAAGCTAGTGATCTGACTGGAGGCTAGTGGGGAATTCATTAGAGTTAATTTACAAAGCAATTGTGACATTTGTCATAAAGCAATAACAAACTTGTATTGGAAGTCATTAACAATGAATTGAATTCTTACGAGATACTCCACTTGGATGGCCTTGTGTCAAATGTAACTAAACTTACCCTATATTGTTATTAGCAAAAAATGTTAGCTGATAAATTCTCCTTTTTTGTGTATATTATCTATTTAAAGTCTGTATAGAAAAACAAATGGAAATCATTTTACCATAGAAATTCATTGGTTAGTTGTCAGGATTTAATACAAGTATTACTGAGAGGATAGTGCTATTATATATTTTTTGTTTAGATGAAGATTGTTAGTTGGGATTAATATTCTCACTCTCTCTTATATATATATATATAATATATATATATATATATATATATATATATATATATATATATATATATACACACACAAGGGTCATTCATTAAAAGGAAATATTTTAAAAAGAGCAAAATACTTTTTTTTTTCTTCCATAAATGTAAATATTGTTTGGAATTGGTTTATCATATTTACCAACCCCTCTGCTTGGGCAGGATATGACTCAAGGTCAATTTTTCACCAAGGCTGAAGAACCTAGTCTGTCCTACTATTCACCCATAGCTGGAGGAAGAATAATTGGATTCATACCTTTCTCAAGGGTATCAGTGCTATGTGAGATGCAATTAGTCTCATTCAGGATTTGAACTCATGTCGCCGTGTCCGTTTCCTATGACAATAACCATGACACCACAGGCACCTTCAGTTTGGAATTGGTTTATAGTAAGAATCATTTTAATTTCACAAAAATATTTGTTTTGAGGCTATTCAAAATGGTGACAAATCCAACTGGTTTTGCTTGAAAAGAAGTCTGACATCAAATGTTTTGGTGACTAAGGAGTGCAAACCCTGAGAAATTTCCTGATAAATTTGTGTGATGTGTATAGGACTAAACTTTGGTTTGCCATCATCAGTCTAAGTTGAAAAGATACTCCATAGGGTGGAAAACACTCTCTGGTAAAGAAAAAGTTCTGGGTGCAGTGGTCAGTGAAGATACAGTTGACAGTATTCAGGGATCCATTACTTTTAATTTCTTAGAAAAAAGTGCTTTCTATTGCCAATTCTTTGGGTAAAACTACCATATTTCTTAAATGACCCACACAAACACACATGAACTTAAAAACACAACTATATATGGGAACAAATACATTCTCACACACTTTAAATTCACTTAATGTCTTGGAATATGTGTACACAAGTGTGTATGTATGTATGTGTACACACACACACCAGTTACCAAAATACACACACTAATACAAATAAATATATATATCTATATATATATATATATATATATATCTATATATATATATATATATGCATCCATTTGCCCTGTCAACTGGAGCTGTGGAATATTCCAACTGCATCTTTGCAGAGGGGTAAGACCCCCCTCCCCACAACAAGTGACCTACATATGATGCTAAACAATCTGATTGTGAGGTTTTAGTTATGCTGGAGCTTTGGGAAATGTGGAATACCCCTTCATTGCCATTGTTCCCAGGTCCAATCTGGCCTGGAGTGGTAGCACCTGATAGGATCCTATCTATGGGTCAAATAGAACTAAACTGTATACTTATGCTAAACTGAATGGCTTGAAATAAAACTGTTTTGACATTTAAACTGCATACTTATCCTAAACTGAATTGTTTGAAATGGAACTGTTTTTGTATGTTGAACTGAACTGTTTGAAATAGAACTGTTTTGACATTTAACTGTGTGGAGACAAAAACTATACTTATACTAAACTGAATTGTTTGTATTAGAAATGTTCAACTAAACTGAATAGCTTAAAATAGAATTTTTTTTGACAATTAAACTGTGCACTTAGACTAAACTGAACTGTTTGAAATAGAACTGTTTATTTGTATAAAAATGGATTTGGCATTAAATAACCTGCAAAGGTTGATATGCCATAAAACCCAAACAAACACACAACCATTAGATTCCCTTATACACATTAGTAACAAAGCACACACACACCTATTAAAATGAATAGGTCCAGGAGGAGATTTATACTTTTTAAAGATTTATTTGTTCATTAAATAAATAAATTTTGAAAAAAAAACCCAAATTTCTATGTGAACCTATTCATTCAAAAATATTTCTTTCTCTCTTAGGACCTACAATGAAAAAAAATATATATATAAAAGCGTGTCCAGTCTGAATTCAAACTTGTTAAACTCTCCTTTTAAAGATTGACCTTGTGTCACAACCTACTTGTGTAGAAGATTGGGTTGGTTTTATGACATATCAACCATTGTAGGTTATTTATTTCCAAATCCATTTTATGCATGTGAATAGTTTTATTTCAAACAATTCAGTTTAGCATAAGTATGCAGTTTAAATGTCAAATACTTCTATTTGACCCACAGATAGGACTCGATCAGATGCTAACACTCTAGGCCAGAGTGGACCTGGGAGTAATAGCAATAAAGGAGCACTGGCATTCCTCAAAGCTCCAGCATTCATTAGAGCCTTATCGTCAGATAGTTTAGTGTCATATCCAGGACACTTGTTGGGAGAGTCTTACCCCATTGCAGAGATGCAGTTGGTATACTCTGCAGCCCCAGCTTGTGCAAAAGAGTTGGGTGTGTGTATATATATATATATATATATATATATATATATATATATATATAGAATCCATAGATTCTATAGCTATACTTAAATGGAAGTATCCAACTGAAGCTGCTAACAAACGGTTAAAATTCTTCGCCATGAGACTGGGGTTCAATCAGGAAATGGTACTTGATACCTCGTTGCTTAACACTCAGCATTGTAAGGTACATATCAAGAGTTAAGTGGAGCAATCCAGGGAAAGGAGTAGCACCCTCCCCTACACCTCAGCATAGTAGCTATTGAAAATGAAGCCTTCAGGTTGCATATATAATCATGTCGTGCCATCAGCATGGATATCCCTGACCCTTTCTCGCCACCCTTCTCTATCGTTCATTGCTTCCAGATGGTCCCCAGGACTACATCCTGTATTGGAACAGAGTTGCTGTATGTAGGTTCTAGCTAGTCGTCCTGCCTTTGCTTGTCCATGTGAAGGGGTTCACAGGAGCACATCACTTATGAGTTTATCCTTACTGTCTGGTTCATCTAACTTGGATAGTTTTCGTGATGGGTGTTAGGTGGCTGTACAGCTGCTGCTTTGTGGATTGCTGCCTCCATGACTTGTTCAATATTGCTCACAGCATTCTTATGTAGTTGCCGTCAAGCCTTTTCTCCATATGTTTAGTTAGCGTCCATGTAGTGCATCCATACAGCAGTATTGACATGACTGCTCCTTGTGAGAAACTGTGTTTTATTGTATCAGTCAGGTCTGACTTCCAATATATATATATATATATATATATATATATATATATATATATATATATATATAACACTATTACCATGTAAAGACATGAATAATAAACCTGATACTAATAAATTGAAGACAAGAATATTAGTTAATTTTTAGTTAGTTGAATTGCTACAATATTGTTGCACCTGTCGTGGTTAAGCAACAAGTAAGGAAAACTTTGGAAAAGGGGATGTGAATCCAAATCTCAATTGGAGTTTTTTCTTTGTTTTATTTCCAGTATACACTATCTTATCCTCATGTTCGACTTGCATGATTTATTATTAACAAAAATAGTGAAGCAGTTATTACAGGTTGAATGAGTTATTTTAAAAAAATAACCAAAATTAAGATGAAAAAAAATACAAGTGTCATATTGTCATATGCGTATACATCTACATATACACATGCATATACATGCAGAATGAATCACAACGACACAATGATAAAGGACGAGCGAAGACTTCATTAGAAAAAATATACCTCTCACTTTATTGTAAGGTTTGAAAAGGGTTACTCAGGGTTTTACTGTGAGAGGGAGTTGGAGACCGAACAAAGACTGCAATATATTGACCCCACTCTTATGGCCATCAGCGTTGTCTTTCTCATTCTCCTGATGCTCAACCGGAGGCCCGCGGGCTCAGCTTTCTGCTGAGTGCTGGCTTTCTCTACCACATCTTGTCACCAACGGATCTCCGAAACTACTGGGGGCCCCGAGGGTCCCTTCGGCTGGGAGTGGCTTTCCCTACCACATCTTATCAGCAACTTCTCTGGTCCTCAACTCATCAGGGGCTCCAAGGGTTCCCTCCGCCGGGCTTTCTCTACCACATCTTATCAGCAACTTATCTGGACCCCAACTCATCAGGGGCCCCAAGGGTCGCTTTGGCTTGACGTGGCTTTCCCTACCACATCTCATCTTTAACTCCCACTGTCTGACTTCTTGACTTGACTGAGTTATATAATAGTTCAACGCCCACTCAATCTTTGGAATGGTTTGATCGTCATCAAGCGGAAATAACTGACATGCAGTTCAGAGGTCACTCTCTTCCGGTGCATCACTCTGTAGCAGCACAGTGGGACCTTCACCTTGTCCCATATTATCAACCGAGCTCACCTGCACGATTTCTTTCAATTAATGGCCATTGGGATGTGTCACTTCCGCTATCTTTGGAATGGCATGTTTGCCCAGGCTGAAGGTCAAAATACAACACAAATTGAAATCTATCATAATAACTAAAGTTATTATATGTACAATTCAAATGATTTTTTTCCACAGAAATGTATTGCAAATATGTATTTACCCAGCCCCTCCCTCGTGGGCAGAATGTGACACAAGGTTAATTTTTTAAGTTGAGTAAAATTGGTTTGAATTTATTCTTTCTTGATGGGTTGCTTTATCAAGACTAAAAAGTCCAGTCTGTCTTACTATTTTCTCATAGCTCAGGGAGAACAGATGGATTCATGCCTTTCCCAAGGGCATTAGCATGAAGTGAAACACAAACAGCTCTCATCTAGGTTTTGAACTTGGATCACCAATTCTATCATCATTCTTTTATTATTGTTTCTAACCTCTTGCTACCATTACCACTGGGGCTGTAGAATACACTGACTGCTTCTTTGCCGAGGGGTAAGACCCTTCCCCTCCAATGAGTGTCCTGGATATGACACTAAACAATCTGATGGTAAGGTTCCAGTGATGCTGGAGCTTTAGGGAATGTGGAGCACCCCTTCATTGCCACTGCTCCCCGGTCCACTCTGGCCCAGAATGGTAACACCTAATAGGGCTCTATCTATGGGTTAAATAGAACTAACTGCATACTTATGCTGAACTGAATTGTTTGAATTAGAACTGTTTGACTAAACTGAATAGCTTGAAATTGAAACGTTTTTAACAATTAAACTGTACTTACATTTAAACAGCATGCTGATGCTAAACTGAATTGTTTGAAATGGAACTGTTTTTGACTTTGAAACTGTATTTACACTAAATTGAATCATTTAATATAAAACTGTTTTGACATTTAACTGTGTGTAAAGAAAATCTGTACTTATACTAAACTGAATTATTCGAAATAGAACTATTTGCATAAAAATAGATTTGGTGTTAAATAATCCAGAAAGGTTGATATGCCATAAAACTCAACCAACCAACAACCATCACCACTTGTTTAGATTTCCTTGTTTATTGTTTGGTTTGATTTGATTGCATATCAACTATATGTGATTTAGTTTAGTTGGGTTTTATGGCACATCAACCATTGTAGGTTATTTAATACCAAATTCTTTTTTTTTTTTCATGTATATTAAATATATGATTTCTAAACACATTGTGTAGAAAAGATTTTTGAACAAGACTGAGCTCATCTTTTTTGCACACAGTTAAATGGTTTCACTTACTTTTATCTAATATGAATAATTCTATTTACTATTAATTATTTGTTTGCACACAGTTAAATGTTTTCAAGTATTACTATGTATTACTAACAATCAAATATCAGTCATTTGGTCAGACAGTTCTATTTCAAGCAATTCAGTTTACCATGAGTAGAGTTTTAATTTCAAACAGTTCTAATAAACCTACTGATAGGACCCTCTCAGATGCAACCACTCTGAGCCAGAGTGAATCTGGGAGTAATAGCTATGAAGAGGTATTCAGCATTACTGAAACCTCACTATCCAATTTAGTGTCATATCCATGACACTTGTTGGGGGAGTCTTACCCTTCCGCAGAGATGCAGTCAGTGTATCCTACTGCCCTAGCCAACTGGACCATCTTTATTTATTGATAATAAAAATAGCTACACAGTGTTCTTTTTTTTTTTTTTTTTTTTTTTTTTACTGAATGGATATTATATAATTTAACCCATAGAAAAGCCTCAGATGTAAAGGAGAATATGTTGAAAAAGGAAATATTTACTTAAATTTTTGAGCTGATTTAAATTATTTACTTCTCTTAGACTATTATCTTTATCTTGGTTGTTATACTCACATTATTTCATTGCCCAGTTGGCTGGAGGGGGGCTGTAGAATACACCGTCTACTCCTCTGCTAAGGGGTACCTCTCCCAACGAGTGTCCTGAATATGACACTAAACAATCTGATGGTAAGGTTCCAGTAATGCTGGGACTTTGGGGAATACAAAGCAACCCTTCTTTGGCATTGCTCCCAGATCCACTCTGGCCCAGCGTGGTAGCACCAGATAGGGCCCTATCTATAGGTTAAATAGAACTAACGGCATACTTATGCTAAACTGAACTGTATGACTAAACTGAATTGTTTGAAATAGAAATGTTTTTGACAATTAAACAGTACTTACATTTAAACTGCCTGCTTATGCTAAACTGTATTGTTTGAAATTGAACCGTTTTTGACATTGAAACTGTACTTACACTAAACTGAATTGTTATATATTGAACTGTTTTGACATTTTACTGTATAAACAAAATCTGTACCTACGTTAAACTGAATTAGCTCTGTTTGAATAAACTGAATAGTTTGAAATAGAAATGTTTTTGACAATTAAACTGTGTACTCATGCTAAACCGAATTGTTTGAAATAGAACTGATTATTTACATGAAAATGGATTTTGCGTTAAATAACCTACAAAGATTGATATGCCATAAAAACCAACCAATCACATTATTTCAGTTTCTGTTACTCCAAGTCTTCAGGTAAGTTTCAAATTAAACTCTTTATTCAGTCAACATGAGTAGACTCTTATTCCAAGGGATTGACATTGAACAGCATTCTCTGCTGAGGATCCACCCCCTAAAAAAAAAAAAAAGGGATTGACATTAAACCGCATTCTCTGCAGAGTGTAACCACCCCCCACTAAAAAAGAAAGGGATAGACATTAAACAGCATTCTCTGCAGAGGGTAAGACCCCCCCACCTCCAAAAGAAAGGGATAGACATTAAACAGCCTTCTCTGAAGAGGATAAGACCCCCCCCCTAAAAAGGGGGGGTATGACATTAAACAGCATTCTCTGCAGAGGGTAAGACCCCCCCCAAAAAAAGGTATGACATTAAACTGCACCCAGTGGGAAAGCTCTAGTTCTGGAGAGTATGGTTTCACCCCTTCATTTCCATTACTTTCAGATCCACCTTGATTTAAAGTGACAGTACTTGTTAGGGTCCCATGTCAGATGAGAATACTTGAAACCATATTACTGTATGAAAAAAATTATTAGATATAATTATTGTCAGATAATAATACTTGAAACCGTTTAACTATATGCAAATTAATTGTATTAAGAATAGTTACTTAAGCTATAATCATTTACTAAGTATTATTATTACTAGTTATGATACCATTTAATTACTTGCAAAATATTGATCTTCGATGTGAATACTTGACATAATCTTGTGCAAAGAAATGATTCATGACAAATATTAATAGAAATATTAATAGTTATAATCATAATTAAACATTGACAAATGAATCAGATTTTTACATTTAAATAACCTATAAAGAGTTGATTTATCATTAAATAAATGAAACCAATCAGTTCTGTCTATTCATCTTAGTTATTTTGAGCTTATAATGTTTTTCTTTTTTTTTCTTTATGTTGAACCTGGACCAGGGATTGAACGTTCAGGTTGATTCCAATTAGAACTTTTCAACCACAATGAACATGATTTTACAATCGGCTAAATTCTTGATGGAAAAATAACCATGAGAGGTGAAATCAAAGTATCAATCATTTAAATGGTTAATTGATAGAATGAGAATTAATGGATTCACAGGTCATCAAGTACAGTGCTACCTAAAGTGGTGGTATCAGTACTGGTGCTGGTATACTTATATAATGAAAATGCATAAAATCTTTCTGGATTGTTTAATATCATGTTAGATACAAAAATTGGTACTTGATGGGAAATGAAAGCTGTAATGAAAAAAGGGGTTGGAACTCCTTCTCGCCAACTATCAGAATAACATGACTCTGCAACTCATGCCAACTCCTCTTAATTCAATGACTACTCTCCGCTTTCAGAATCACACGACTTCGCAACTCACGCCAACTCCTTTTAACTCAATGTCTGCTCTCCGCTTTCAGAATAACACTCTGCCTCGCCAATTTGGTCTTTTTATAGCCTCTTCTCCTCATATGCAAATTACCTCTACTCGCATATAAGGAGTCCACAAACTCACATTCCTCTTTTTTCTTTTCCCGACGGTCAAACACAGACGCAATGTGAGTAATCTATTCCATTACTTTTTATACCACAAAAGCTATGCACAAACTCACTGGCTACCAGTATGTAGCACATGAAAAATATCTGATGTGACATACCAATAGGATAATTTGAAAAGTACTAATATAGTGTGTGTGTGTGTATATATATATATATATATATAAGAGAGAGAGAGAGAGAGCAAAAGTATTGTGTGAGCCTGTATAAGTCACTTGGCTAAATTGTAATTTTTCAGAACTCTGAATATTCATGGTTTTCTACCATCTGTTCTGGTTTTATTTATTTTGTCTATTTTTTAGAATATACTATTTTTAACCTAAGTCAATATTAATTCTTGGTATGCACTCTATGAAGACGTCTTTGTGAATTGACAAAGATCAACTGGGTGTGGGAATCCTTTATTTTTAATCTTTTTTATTTCTTCTTCCCCTGAAATGCAGAACCAGCTTGATGCACTGGGAAGTCACTTTATATATTCATGGTTGTGAAAACCAAATTAATGCTAATGTCCTATTTCAAGAGGCCATTCTCCCTCTCAAATAGTACCACCCTATTGTACCCAAAATGAATAGTGTCCAGGTCAATTCTTGATGTTCACCCTGTTAGCAGGAATTAGAAAATGCTGATTTTTATCCCCACCAAAAAAAGGGGGCATTCTAGGTATGATACTAGACTGCATCTGATGGTGAGGCTCCACTCCTGGAACTCTGAGGAGTGTGGGGTACTTCTTCATTGCTATTACTCCCAGGTTTACTCTTACTCAGAGTGGTAGTACCTGTTCAGATCTCATCTATGGGTCAAATAGAGATTCTTGAAAATTATTTGGGGTTAAATTGGAATACTTAATGCCATATAACTGTGGGAGAGTCCTCTGTGTGTCGTGGTTAATGCTGCTCAACTGAGGTTTTGAAGTAAACAAGTTCAGACTCAAGTTCTGCTATTGTGTTAATTTTCTGATTATTACCCTTGAGAAAGATATGATCCCTTTTATCTACCCCCAACCCCAAGCTATGGGTTCAATAATATCACTGCTGTCCTTCTATAAGACTGACTCTGGTATTAAATAACCCATGAAGATTGATATGCCCATAAACAAGGAAACCTATCCTAACTATATAACTGTGTATAAATTGTTTGTATTAAGAATAGTTACTTGAAACTATAATTATTTCCTAACAATTAATATCATCATTATTATTATTAGTTACTTGAAACTATATAACTGCCAACAACTAATTATCATTGAATAGAAATAGGTGCTTGAAACTATATAATTGTGAATGAATTATTTGTATTTGATAGGAATACTTCAAATTATACAACTCTTTGCAAATTATTTTTATTAGATAGAAATACTTGATATTATAAAGTGTACAAAATTCTCAAGAAACAACTGCAAAAAAATTAAAATATGAACATACAATATTAGCGATTCCATAACCTCTTGGTATAAAATAACTCTATGCAGGTTGGCATGCCATTTCAATCAGTCAATTCCTGATACCTGTGGTGATGCCAATGGCAAATTCCAAAGAAACTGGGTAATTTTTGACTTGACTACACATATAGGTTTCTACAGAATCTGATCTCCATGGGAAGGTAGGTAAATATCTTACCCAGGCTGTTAAGGGGGGTGCTTATCTTGTTTCTGTGACTGCATAAGTTTCCAACTACAAATGGAAAAATTAATTTGAGTAAAACAGTAAAAATAAGAAAATTCTTTGAATTCCTTTTGGCACTATGTCCATTGAGTTGAGATTGAAAGGATATTTCTATATCATGCTTGTCTGCTACGCATGGTTAGTTTAGCTGTTCTGTTTCTCTCTCTCTCTCACAAGTTTAAAGAAACTTGGAGTTCCAGTTCCACCATTATGTAAAGAAATGGAGTTTCTGGTTCCGCTATTTGTCAACAGGATTTGAGAAGGAGTAAGCTCAATTGTTGAATTGATAGCAGTTGTAATAAACATTTGTAACATCTTTGAATATATGACAATCTGATATGATGTAAGTAAATAACTCTGTGTCCAAACTTTTTTTTTTTTTTTAATTGATTAAACACTATTAAATTTGGAGCTTTTACATTTTTATCATTTAAAAATTCAAATTTATAAAGTGATGTGAAACACAGGATTCTTCAAGTGCAACACATTTTTTATACACCAAAGCTAACTCTAACTTTTTTTGTTTGCTAAGCTGAAAATTCATCCCAAAGTGGCCCAGTCGGCTGTGGCTGTAGAATACACCGACTGCATCTCTGCAGAGGAGTAAGAGTCCTCCAATGAGTGTCCTAGATATGACACCAAACTATTTGACGGTAATGCGAGAGGTTTGGGGAATGCAGAGTACTGATTCATTGCCATCACTCCCAGGTCCACTTTGGCTCTGACTGGTAGCACCTGTAAGGGTCCTATTTATGGGTCAAATAAAACTTTTTGATATTTAAACAAATAACATGCTAAATTGAGTTGTTAGAGATAGAACTGTTTGATATTCTAACTGTGTATCTACAAAATGTGTTTACAAATCATATTTTATGTGTAAAATCATTAAGTAACCAACAATAGTTGATATGCCATAAAACCCTATCTAAATCTCATCTCAGTTAAGCTTTAATGATGTGGTGGAGATTTAAAAAAATGACAGCACAGATTCACAGTATATCAAAAGTGAAGTTTTAGTTGCCTCACCCAATGGAAAACTCACTGGAATAAGAGTATTGGATGAAAAGAGGACTATTTTGAAGAAAACTTATTATTCATTTCTCTCTTGGTAAATACAGCTTCAGTCTTGGTACTTTTTAAGTAGATCTTGTATAATATTGCCTCTGTCCCATAATGGATGTTACATTGACTATAAGAAATGTATATAGAAATGTACCAACTATTATGCTGCAAAAACAGTTTCATTTGTTCATTTCTGTCTTGGTAAAAATACAGCTTCAGTCTTGATAATTTTTGAACACTCTTTGCATCTCTCTTTCTCTCTTGTTATATATATATATATATATATATATATATATATATACACACTTTGAAATCATACAATATTATTTTATTTAAAATGCATGCTTCCCTCCACCTTCATGTATTAGACTTACCTCAAAATTCATGATCCACAAATGGGAAAAGAAAAAAAATGCCAATGTCTTGTAGACTGGTTTATATAGGTTACCCTGTACACTGGGTGGCCGACCTTAGAAAGCCAATCCAGTACATGGAAACCTAGGTCTATGTAGACAATCATTCAATAAAAGCCAGTGTATCTGCTAGCATTGGGAAAGATGGGTGGTGAACCAAAGATTGATCATTCCTGGTGGGGTCTAGTTGGGGAAGGGAGTATTATGTTGAAAAACCCAAAGCCCACTAATGAACCAGATATAACTGATGGCACCACCCAGTGCCCTAAGGTTAGTGGCGTATTTTCAAACATATATAAAAACATTTAAAGTATGTGTGCAGAGCTAAGTAATTTTCATAGTCAGTACCAATTTGGGATGGTGGGGGGGAGATAGCCAATGTGGGGTTACTTCCTTTGTTTGCTAAAGAATTTTTGTTAACTTGTAGATGGCATTGTCTAAGCAATATTCAAAAAGAGGGTATGGAAAGTGGTATGTAGGAACATGATCAGTGTACATGTATATAAATTCATTGTGTGGAATAAAATATGTGTGTGCACACAAATAAGCTTACGACGTGGTATGATAGCCTAGTTGGCTGAGGCTGTAGAATATGCAGACTGCATCTCTGCAGAGGGGGTAATAAGTGTCTTGGATGTGATGCTAAACAATCTAAAAATGAGGCTCCAGTCTATTGCTTCCAGGTCCACTCTGACCTGGAGTGGTAGCACCTGAAAGTATCCTATCTATGGGTCAGATAGAACTATTTGACACTTAAACTAAGTGCAAACAAATGATTTTTGCTAAATTGAATTGCTTGAAATAGAACGGTTTGATCATTTAATTGTTGTGTATAAACAAATGATTGTTGTTTAATTGAATTGTTATTGATACATAGCAATACTTGAAACCATTTAACTTTTGTTGGCTAAGGCTAAATTGAATTGTTAGAAATAAAAATGTTTGATCCTTTAACTGTGTATCTAAAAAAAAATGTTTACAAATCCTATTTTTTATATATGTAAAAACAGGATTTGGCATTAAATAATCAATAGTTGATATGCCATCAAACGAAACATTGTATGATGTGTACTATTCTATGGTGTCATGTTCATAGTGACATGAGGTTCGTTGGGGACAAAAATGTCTCGGTCCCAGAGGTCTAGAATCATTTGTTTTAAGGCATGCTGCAAGTGATAAGAGAATGAGACTTTCTTGCGTTCTTGTATATTGTTTGGACAATGCCATCCATTAGTCAATTGCAGAAATTCATTAACAGACAAGGAAGTTAATCCTACACCGATCACAATACTTTTTGAATGAAATGATTTCAGTGAGACACAGGATTGTGTAAGCACGGCACTCACCTTACATCAAAACCTAGCTCCATGTATGTATTTACCTACCCCTCTGCACAAGCAGATGTGGCACAGGGTCGGGTGTTTTTAAGTTGAGTTTAATGAGTTTAAATCCAGAGTTTTTCTTCTAGACTAGCTACCACACCAAAGTTAAAGAACCTACTCTTCTCTGTAGTTGGAGGGAAAATAGTTGCATTCATACATTTCCCAAATGTATTTGTGGTATGTGAAATACAAACAGCCTTGTCTAGGATTTGAACTCTGTTTCCAACAATGATAACCATTACACCACAGGTACCTCCATGTTGCTTTTTCTTAAATCCTCGGCTAAAAAGCTCTCATTGGTGGCAGGTTTTAGAAAAAACTTACTGAAGACCTCTCTATCCTACAAAAGGGTTGTCTTGAGTCTAACACTAAAGGCTGCAGTTTGGGGAGTCTAGGGATTGTAAAATGCTCCTTCATTGCCATTACTCTCAGGTTCACTTTGACCTGTTGTAGTCATACCTGTTAAGGTCTCATCTATACATCAAATAGATCTGTTTAAAAATTATTTGTATTGGAAAGGAATGCTTGAAATCATATTACAAACTAATGGTTCTTATTAGATAAGAATAATTAATTGAAACTGTATAATTGTGAATAAGTTAATTGTATTAGATATGAATACTTGATACCATATTACTGTGTGCAAACAAAGGATTATTATTATAGACAGGAAAAAAAAAAAAAAAAAAATATATATATATATATATAAGGATTTGGAATGAAGTTTTATTAGACTTTTCATGCTTGCAGGTAAGATGTGTTGCAGTTATGGATGAAAGCTGTTTAATAATTGTCCAAAATCTCTGTAACCCAAGTACAAGGACTTTCAGTCTTCATTGATCATTATCAAGGATGTGAAATGAATACTGTCAAAATATTCATTGATAACTGTTATGTCCTCCGAAAAAGGCATAAAATAAGACAAACACACATTAAGAGAGAAGAATAAAGGTTATATATTACAGTAAAATAAGTAATACGATGTCGCCAGAGTAGCTCTTGTTACCTACTCACTGAATGGATTAGTTATATATTATATCCTTATTGGAAGAGTCCATTGTGTATGGAAAATAGGGATGATACCACAACATAATAAAATAATCTGATAATCTATGGTGTGTGGTCATTGTTCAACAAAAGCTGGTAATTTATGTACTTGGGTTACAAGAGCATTTTGGAAAATTATTAAATAGCCTTCATTCTCACTTGTGAACATGAAAAGGGTAATTAATGAAAAGTTCATAGGCTGACTAAGATACCCTCTTGGCTGGGACTGTAGAATACACCAACTGCTTCTCTGCAGAGGGGTAAAACCCCTCCAACGAGTGTCCTGTACATGACGTGAAACAATCTGATGGTAAGTTTCTCCGTAATGTTGGAGCTTTGTGAAAATGGAGTACCCTTTCATTGCCATTGGTTCCTGGTCGATTCTGACCCAGAGTGCTTGCACCTGATAGGATCCTATGTACAGGTCAAATAGAACTAAACAGTGTATTCATGCTAAACTGAATTGTTTAAAATAGAGCTGTTTTTTGACATGTAGTACTAACTGAATTGTTTGAAAGAAAATAGTTTTATATATATTTAATGCCATGGAATTTAATTTGTGACTCTTGGGTTTCATGTTTTGTGAAAACAGCAAACATCAGGCTGTTAACAAAATGAATATATATATATATATATATATATATGGCATCAATAACCTCCAATAAAACCAAACCTGATATACTCTTATACAATGTGACCAAATGAGTTTTATTTTTGGTCCACACACTTCCATCAGTGTTGCAGAGCTTGGATTCCATTGATCAAAAAATTTATCAACAGCAGTTATGACACCATGAAATTTCTGTCTACCCTTTTGTGTATAAAGTTAGGATAATGGCATCACAAAGTCAGCAGTCCTTGCCAAATGTTTCTCACTTATGTTTTTATTAGATTTGGCAAGAAACTGGCAATTGCCCAGCACCATTGATTCTATATCTGTATTACTCTTAAATATATTTGCTCTATCAATGATATTGAATGCTTTTTATTTTTAACTATAACAAATATTATCAATACATATATGTATGTGATGTGACTGCTATTGAGAGGCATGCTCGAAATTCAGGGGCACTGCAGAGATGTCTATTGTGTTGGCCTTAAACCATAGTTGGAGTTGATTCTTCCTTGCTACCTGTTGTCTCTTTTTGAAGGTGCAGATTTTTCATCTTGTTGACTTCCAAGCAAAACTCAAGGTTCACTATATCTATATTTCATTTCCTAATTCGATATGTTTCGTAATTTTCAACCAGGTGAGAAAGAGAAAAGAAACTTATAAAACTTTGCAATTTCTTGAATTCAATGGGTAAAAATTCTGATTCTGAACCTTGAACCAAGATTTTCTCTACTCAAGGTGTAGGTCAAAACTCTGCTCTTCTGACTGTAACCTTCTTTTGGGGTGGGACTAGCTATTATATCCGTCAATAGGGTTGTAAAAGTATCTAGAATTTTCTTGACAATTCCACAACATTTGAGAAACAGGAAGTGCATGGTCATTTTCTGTTTCTTTTTCCGTTTTCTGCAGGTAGCCTTATGCTTACTTAAGGTGATGGTGGAGAGGGGTCATTTCCTTCAACCATTAAAGCTGGTGCCAACAGGACTTGACCCTGATACATTAATCCGATTCCATCTCTGATGTGTGTGTGTGTGTGTGTGTGTGTGTGTGGGAATAACAAATGGATCCCATCTCTGTTCTGTGGTAGGGAGGGGTCAAACAACAAAGGGATTCCATTTGGATGCTACTAGAACTTACCAGAGCCCACAAGAAAAAAACAAAAAACTGCTATTAAAAATTTTTCTTTTTAAAATAAAACGCTTCTAACACACACACAATTTTTTTCCATACACTAAACTCTATTTAAATGCCTTATTACACTACATGTATGTTTCATCTCACCCCCACAACTTTGCCATTTATGAGTTAAAAACAAAAAGACCCCCCACACACACATTGACTACCTATTGTTTACCATGTATAGTTCATGTCCCCATTGCACATTCTTTTTACAGATGTTAGTACTTGTTTATTTGTAAAGAAATTGCTTTTTACATTTTAGAACTTTACATTTAACTTGATCTTAATTTTCACAAGAAACAAATATTACAACAACAGATGAATCCAAATTTTCTCATATTTGTGTGTGAAAATATCAATTCAAGTTTCTTCTTATTCATTTTGTATAAATCTTCAAAATTTCCAAGTCTTTGTTCTGAAATGTCCTTAATCTGAAAGTTGTTTTATATGATCCTATTTACCCAACCCCTCCGCTCAGGCAGGATATGACACAAGGTCAATTTTTAAGCGGGGTTTAACAGGTTTGAATTCAGTTTTCCTTCTCCTAGACTAGTTGCCTCACCAAAGCTGAAGAACCCAGTCTGCCCTACTATTTACCCATGGAGGGAGAATAATTGGATTCATACCTTTCCCAAGGGTATTAGTGCTATGTGAAATGCAATCAGTTTCATCCAGGATTTGAACTTGTGTTGCCGTGTCCATTTCCTACGACGATAGCCATTACACCACAGGCACCTCCAGCTTAGTTGTTTCATATGATGGCAAAACTAAAAACAAAAATAACAAGCATGAAGATGAGTGAAACTTTTCTTTTAATCAATTCACTTTGATAATCTATTCAAAAAATTCAAACATTGAAATCATTATCTATAATGTTGTGTTACGTTGCCAAGTAACTCCTTATTGCTCAGAGATACAACAAAGAGAAATACTCAGCATGGCACCCCTATAGGTTATAGGAGAGGAGATGGGCACTGCCAAGTAACTCCCTATTGCTCAGAGATACAACAAAGAGAAATACTCAGCATGGCACCCCTATAGGTTATAGGAGAGGAGATGGGCACTGCCAAATAACTCCCCATTGCTCAGAGATACAACAAAGAAATACTCAGCATGGCACCCTAATAGGTTATAGGAGAGGAGATCTGATATAAATAATTTTTTGCCAGTTGACCAATACCGGTATGTCTGTCCATAGGAGAATGTCGTTTATGAGTTGGTCCTCAACTTCTCCAGCAGTGGCCTGCATGTCTTGTTCTTCTTACACCCCATTCTACAAATCATCCAAGTAAGTGGCTGTATAGTTACTGTTTTGTTGGGTGCTGCCTCCTGGATTTGTTCAAGACTGCATATATGAAGATCATTAAATAAGTTTCCAGACTTTTTTCGTATGGGCACTTTTATTGATAGTACTTACATGAAACTCTAGTCCCCTCGAAGTCATCTCCTCCGGGTGCAATGCACTTGTTGTACCATTCCAACAACTTCTGGAAGGCCCCATGGAAGTCCTCTTGTGTGAGCGTGTCAATGACCTTCGTCACAGCCTCTTTCCTCTCTTCAATTGTCTCATGACGACAGCCTCTAAGTTGAGGGAATAACCAAAAGTCACAGGGAGCAAGGTCTGGACTTTAGGGAGGCTGAGGAACTGTCTTGATGCCTATCTTGGTCAAATAGTCTGTGACAAGGATGGAATTGTGGACTGGTGCATTGTCCTGGTGGAAATGCCACTGAGCCGATTTGAAGAGTGCTGGCCTCTTCTGATGGAATCTCTTCCTGAACTCCCTTAAAACCTCAACATAGTAATACTAACCCTTTGGCCAATTGTTATATTTTGACCTTCGACCTGGCCCCAAAATGCTATTCCAAGGTGATACACTGGACGGAAGTGACACATTCCAATGGCCAGTAATCGAAAGAGATCGCGTGGGCGGATTAAGGCTTATGATATGGGACAAGGTGAAGGTCCCATTGTGCCACTACAGTGATGCACCGGAAGAGTAACCTCTGAACTGCATGACAGTTATTTCTGCTTGATGACGATTAAACATTCGATTTCAAAGTTCCAGTGGGCGATCGTGTAGGCGTTGAATTATTATATAATTGAGTTGAGTTGGGTGCCAAAGCAGTTGCCAGTAGAATTCCAGACAGCTAGAGAGCAGATGTGGTAGGGGAAGCCACACCCAACCGAGGGGGCCCTCAGAAAGCCCCGATGGAGTTGACCCCAACATCAGAACAAGACAGACACAACGTGACGGTCATAACAGTGGGGTCAAAATATGAAGTTTATGTTCGGTTGCCAGCACCCTCTCACATGCAAACCTTGAACAACCCTTTCGAACCCTTGCAATAAAGTGAGAGGTGAATATTTTTCTAAAGAAGTCTTCTCACGTCTTCCTTCCTGCGTTGTTTATTCCTGCATTTTCCTTCATGCGTCTGTCTTTGATATTGTGTCGTTGTGATGCTGAATGATGATGTAGATGACTATATAACACAATCAACTGTGGTGTATTGACTTTCTTACTCCTCCCACACCTCTCATCATCACTCACAGACTCCCTGCCTTCCTTGAATCTCTTATGCCACTCGAAAATTGATGCTTGATTTATGCAAGATGGTCCAAAAGTGGTCTGAAGCGCATATCGTTCTTCTAAAGTGTCCTCATGTTCAGATTGCATTTTTGAAATTCACCAGTTGTATTAAATGCCTGTACAAAAAAGTCTGGAAACTTATTGAAGGCACCATGTAAAATCCTTGTGTAGTTCCCTTATAGCTTTTTCTTGTCATTTTGTTTCAAAGATTATATCACCCAAATGCTTATCCCTACAAATTATACACTCCTGAAACCTCATAATAAAGTTTTGCAACACTTAGCTCGTCATTGTCTTTGGTATTATTGCAACTTTATCACAAATAAAATCTTTCTATCAATTGTCTGCGGCCGACATTCAAAGACTGGAGTCTTCATGTTTTTCCAGAGGAAGGAATCAAACTACTTTGAAATGTAGCAACAGATTTTTTTTTTTTCTTTTTTAAAATTAGTTGTAAGCAAGTTCAAACTCCAGTGGTACTATTATGTTTACTTTCAGACAAATAACCCCCATTTCAGGTATGGATTAAATAGTACCACTTTCTGTTCTTCTACAAGGATGGATTTGGTATTAGCTAATCCCCCAGGGTTGATATGCCATTAAAACAAAGAAACCAAACAATCTGTGTGAGATTATGCTCTGTTTGTTATCTATCAATCTGTATCTCTTTCCCCCACACACACTTATATTAGAGGTGTCATGATTTATCAATGCATTGTGATTTTTTTTCACTGCTGATACTAAACCCAATTCTTGAATTGCCCAGTTGGCTGGGGCTGTAGAATACACAGACTGCATCTCTACAGAAGGGTAAGACTCCCCCAACGAGCGTCCTAGATATGACACTAAATAACCTGATCATATGGTTCCAGTATTGTTGGAACTTTGGGGAATGCAGACTACCCCTTCATTGCCATCACTCCCAGGTCCACTCTGACCCTGGAGTTGTAGTACCTGATGGGGTCCCAGCTATGGTTCAAATAGAACTAGGATCCTATCTAAGGGTCAATTAGAACTTAGCTGTGATTTGGAGAGTTTACTGTTTTTGCATTTAAACTGCATATTTATGCTAAACTGAATTATCTGAAATAAAACTGTCTTTGCATTTAACTCAGTATGTTACCCAGTTGGCTGGGGCTGTAGAATATATGGACTGCTTCTCTACAGAGGGGTAAGACTCCCCTGAGTGTCCTGGATATGACACTAAATAACCTGATCATATGGTTCCAGTACTGTTGGAGCTTTGGGGAATGCAGACAACCCCTTCATTACCATCACTCCCAGGTCCACTCAGGCTCAACATGGCTGCACCCGATAAGGTCCTATCTATGGATCAAATAGAACGAAATTGCATACTTATGCTAAAGTGAATTACTTGAAATAACTGTTTTTGACATTGAAACTGTACTTAGGCTAAACTGAATTGTTTGAAATAGAATAGTCTTGACATTTAACTGTTTTATGGACAAAAATTGTATTTTTACGAAATTCAATTGTTTCAATTAGAACTGTTTGACTAAAAAGAATAGCTTAAAATAGAAATGATTTTGACAATTAAACTGTGTACTCATGCTAAACTGAATTGTTTGAAATAGAACAGATTTTTTGTATAAAAATGGATTTGCCGTTAAATAACCTACAGAGTTTTATATGCCATAAAACCCAACCAACTAATTCTTGAAAAATATCAGGGTTTGGATGGATTTAGCATTAAATAGCCCAGAAAGGTTGGTATGCCATTTAAAGAAAGTAAACCAATATAAAATCTAGATCCTGTACTATGATCATTTGCAAATTATGTTGGAAAATATTTCCTGTGTGAAGGAATATTATTATTAACCTACAGCCTATGTTCTCTGCCTTTTGTTGTCAGTCATTTAAACTATGAAATGTGGCTTTCCACCAATTTGTCTTTAAAGTTGTCCTATTTTAATTGACTTTAATTAAAATAATTTCTCTTCACTTTAAAACATGATATTCCCATGTTTTCTCTTAAAAAAAATCTTAGTCATTTAATTGATAAAGTTTTTCATTTCTTTTAAGTTGTATATACTAATGAGATCCAATCGAAGTATTTAACTAAAATTTTAAACTTTAGATTTTCTTGTTAACATACTAAAAATTCATTGAGAAGACAATAAATTTCAGTGGGGCTTTTAAGTTGATCTACTTGGGGGAGCTAATCTTTAGTGGGAATTTTGAATTCTTTGAGTATTATTTTCCCTATAGATGGTGAAATTTTGCAAAAACTCTGTTGTGTTATTGTGTTGTGGTTTGCTATGGAACATGCTTCAATTATTGTTTATTTTTGTCATGAATGAAGGCAAGAAGAGTTTTGAAAATCAAAAGTGTGGTTAGTTAAAATATTATGAGAAACTAAAGAGTTTGTTGTGTTACCAGTTTTAAAATCTTTTTTATGTTCATAGATTCTATTGTTTAAATCTATTTTTGTTTCTCTTGTATAAAATATATTGCAATTTTGGCAACGGATTTTGTATGAATTTATCTCTGCACTCGGCCAAGAACAGGATGGGACAAGAGGTTAATTTTTAAGTAGAGTAAAGATGGTTTGAATTTTCCTTTTCTTAGACTGGCTGCCTAACCAAACCTAAAGAACTTAGTTTGCCCTAATACATTCCTGTCTTTCTCTAAGGGCATAGGCATGAAGTGAACCAGAACCATCCTTAGCAGGATTTGAACTCTGATTTCATTTCCTATAATGATAATCATTGCAGTAAGCCTGTATATACATAAGCAAAAGGGTAGGTTAATAAGTCTATCGCTTGTGACAGTTATAAAGAGGATTTTTTTTAAAATCTCAAATGTTCACTGTATGTGATTATTCATTAATACACTGATAAGAAAAGAAATTATGTATAAAATGTTTGATATTTTTTTATCACAAGGTTACAGTCTTATTGGTCCCCTTTTTGTATTTACACATTTCTTGATATCCTGAACAATGTTTTTATTCATCAATTGCTGTACATCTTCATAGGTTTTACAGTTGCACTTTTTTTTGTTTATTTAACATGTAGATTTGTTTATAAAAGTTAAAGAGTACACACATATTCACTTTGTCTCTTTTGATAAAGTTTTAAAATATTTTTTCTGTTTATATATATATATATATATATATATATATATAGTTTCAACCTCTATTTAATCCAGCCCACTCAGCTGGGCCTGTAGAATACACTGACTGCTTCTCTGCAGAGGGGTAAGACCCCCCCTAACGAGTGTCCTGTATATGACACTAAACAATCTGATGGTGAGGTTCCAGCAGTGCTGGAGCTTTGGGGAATGCGGAGTACCCCTTCATTGCCATTGCTCCCAGGTCCACTCTGGCCCGGAGTGGTAGCACATGATAGGGCCCTATCTATGGGTTAAATAGAACTAACAGCATACTTATGCTAAAATGAATTGAGTAAACTGAATAGCTTGAAATAGAAACGTTTTTGACAATCAAACTGTACTTACACTTAAACTGCGTGCTTATGCTTAACTGAATTATTTCAAATAGAACTGTTTTTCGACATTAAAACTGTATTTACACTTAACTGAATTATTACATATAACTGTTTAGATAGTTTGAAATGGAAATGTTTTTGACAATTAAACTGTGTACTTATGCTAAACTGAACTGTTTTCAATAGAACAGATTATTTACATAAAAATGGATTTGGCGTTAAATGACCTATATAGGTTGATATGCCATCAAACCAAACCAAAATCTATTTAATCCAGATTATATTTCAAGACATTTAATTTTTAAGTGATGAAGCCATGTTTTAAAATGTATAATAACATTTCTGTGTATCCAAATGAAGAATCTTCTTTATAGAATATGCCAACTACTTCTGCAGAGGGGTAAGACACCCCCCCAACCACAACAGTATCCAAGATATGACACTAGACCATCAAATGCTCCTTCACCTTTCACAGTTTTGTTCAGTTGGCTGGCGCTGTAAAATATACCGACTGCACCTCTGTAGAAAGGTAAGACCCCCCCCCACACACACACACAAGTGAGATCCCTGCATATGAAACTAAACAATCTGATGGTAAGGTTTCAGTGATGCTGGAGCTTTGGGGAATGTAGAGCACTTTTTCATTGCCATTGCTCCCAGGTTCACTCTGGCCCGGAGTGGTAGCACCTGATAGGTTCCTATCTATGGATTAAATAAAACAAACTGTATACTTATGCTAAACTGAATTGTTTGAATTAGAACTGTTTACTAAGCTGAATAACTTTAAATAGAAATGTTTTTGACAATTAAACTGTACTTAGATTTGAAATGCGTGCTTATGTTAAACTGTATTGTTTGAAATGGAACTGTTTTTGACATTGAAACTGTATTCACACTAAATTGAATTGTTTAATATAAAACTGTTTTGACATTTAACTGTGTAAAGAAAATCTGTACTTATACTAAACTGAATTAGTTGAATTAGAACTGTTTGAATAAACTGAATAGCTTGAAATAGAAATGTTTTTGACAAACTGTGTACTCATGCTAAACTGAATTGTTTGAAATAGAACTATTTACATAAAAATAGATTTGGTGTTAAATAACCTACAAAGGTTGATATGCCATAAAACCCAACCAACCTTTCACAGTTCTGGAGCTCTGGGGAAGCATGGAGTATCCCTTAATTGCCATTACTTCCAGGTCCACTCTGTCCCATCTATGGTTCAAATAAAACTATTTAATCATTTACTCTACTTGAAACCATTTAACTGTTTGCAAACAAATGAGTATTGGCTTATTTAGGAATTTAACCTACGAACTTTTTGCTTACAAATCGTTATATATATATATATAGAGAGAGAATTTGCTAACTTTATAATTTTTTTATTTTATTTTATTTTTTTTAACACTACCTTGTTATTCATGAAAAATAGATATATTTGAATTTTGTTTTAACTGTAAAATTGACCGTAGTTTTTGGTTTATTGACTGTAAAGAAACTCTGAAAAAGGGGGTTTAATCATATGAGATCCAAGGATTAACAGTATATTATAAATGCATACAGTAAGTAGTTCAGTACATCAAACATGTGATTACTTTGCTCTGTTGATGGTGAGGCTCCAGTAATACTGGAGCTTTGGGAAATGCGGAGTACCTCTTCATTGCCATCTCTTCTAGATTCACTCTGACTTGAAGTGGTAGCCTCTGATAGTCCTATCTCTGGGTTGAATAGAACTGTTTCACATTTAAACTGAGTGTTAACAAATGATTTAGGCTAAATTGAATTGTTTGAAATAGAACTGTTTGATCATTTAACTATGTGTAAATAAATGATTGTTTAATTGTTAGTGATACATCATAATACTTGAAACCATTTAACTTTGTTGACTCATGTTATATTGAATTATTAGAAATAGAACTGATCATTAAACTGTGTGTACCTACAAAATGTATTTACAAATCATATTTAATATATATGTAAAAACAGAATTTGGCATTAAATAACCTACAAGGGTTGATATGCCATAAAATCAAATCAAACCCCGAATTGTTGTATCTAATGCAATCCTCAGTACTGGTGTGTCCACTTCCTCCTTTTTTTTTCTGGATACACTCTCATTTCTTGGGTTTCAGGTCATGAGTCAAATTATTTAAGAAAAAAAAGTCTGTAGATTAACTTGTGAAATCAATTGTGTCATTGTTGTTTTTCCTTCTTTGTCATTGTTGTCTCTGTCTAATCCTCTCAGCTGCCTCTTTCATTTCATTTTAAAAATTTTAAAAAATCTTTTGCTGAAGCAGAAATTTGTCATCTTAGAATCAAAATCTTGCTCATGCAAAATTCAGATCATTTAGCATGAGCAGAATTTTGCTCAGCCACCACTAAGAACAGGTGATCATGCTAGCCATCCTCTTAGCACAGACAACACACCAAATGTGGTCTCTTTGACTGATGAGGACAGTCATTCTCATTAATGCCAACTGGTGGTTCATTCTGCCTTTGCTTTCACTTGGTGTCATCAGTTTCTTTGTGGGTCTCTCTGAGTTCCTTTTTTATCCATTTTAAGAAGGTATCTTTCAAAGAGTTTGTCCTTATTTCTTCAGCAGTGTCTCGCAGGCACGAACTCATAAGTTACATACTCTGGTGGACCTCTTCACATAGACAAGCAAAGGCAGGATGACCAGCTAGAACCTATATACAACAGCTCTGTGCTGATACAGGATGTAGCCTTGAAGACCTACCAGGAGCAACTGATGATAGAGGAGGGCGGAGGGAGAGAGTCAGAGATATACGTGCTGATGGTTCGACATGATGATTATCTTACAAAGAAGACTCCCTAATTATTTCTTCCTTTGATTAGATTTCTGCTGCTGAGTTTGGTTTTGACAAGTTTTCTTGTTCTTCTAACGTACTCTTATTTTACTTTTTCTTTCATCTCTTTTTGCTTCATAGCATCTGCTTCTAATATTCCCACGTTTTTCATTATTCTATTCCCCTTCATTTATGTTACAAGGGTCAGATTCTTATGTTTGATTGTTACTGTAATGTTATGTTTCTTTGAGTATCTTAATGGTGTTGTACTAACTTTGAGAATAAAACAATTTCCTGTCCAATCTGTAACTAGATGGTTAGTTATAATTTCTCAAGAGATGCCAATTAAATGTTAATCACACAGAACCCTTATAAATAAATAGGAATTGTTCTTTAAAAAATAGGGGATTACCGAATAAAAGAATATTATGTCTAATACATCAACATATATATATATATATATATATATGTCATAATTCAAATTTATTCATTGTTCCCTACTAGTTTTTTTTTTTTTTTGACTTTTATATTTCTGCCTAAATTTGTAATGTCATATTACATAATTTCATTTTGGAAATTATTTTGTATTTCAAATCTGTTAATAAGAACTTATTGCTTCAACTTGTTGGCCAATCTGCTTTGAAACATTCTTTTGCCAGATAATAGATACTTAATGTTTGATGAAACCAAAGCACTGATTTTAATCTCAGCAGACTAACCCAATTTCATCTTTCTAAGTTTTGCTATATTGCAATGGATTGTTGCCAATTTGTTAGTTTGGGTGTATCTCTTAGAACAACCATTTTTGCTTCCTACCACTGCTACCTTTTTTTTTTTTTTTTTTTTTTTAACTCACCCTCACCCAATCTTATTTCAAAACTGCCATAATTTTTGTTGTAAAATGTGAAGATGCCAATATTACAGCATAACTTGCAAGTCTTGGCATTGGTCACTGAAGAAAAATTAGCAAGTACACGTACCATTTTCAGGTTTTCTCTTGCAGATGTATTAGATGTTTAGAATTCAAAGAGCATGGAATGCTTTATTTTTTTTTTTTTTTATCTCTCTTTACAATCTTTTTTATTTATTTATTTTTTTTCTTGAATTATAAAATTCTTTGAAAACCTCCGCAAATTTTTAGAGTGTTTTAAAATGAAGGATTTTCACTATTCTATATAGCTCATTAACTTAGTGGGTAGAGTGTTCGCCAATGGCCTGGGAGACTGGGGTTCAATCCCAAGTTGAGTCATACCAAAGACTCAAAAAATGGTACTTGATACCTCCTTGCTTAACACTATGCATTATAAAGTGTGTATCAAGGGTAAAGTGGAGCAATCCAGGGAAGGGAGTATCACCCTCCCTACACCTTGGTGTAATAGCTACTGAAAAGGGAGCTTTTGAGTCACCCTCGACTATGGTCACCAACTTTACTTATATAACTTTTGGCTAGAATGGTAATGGTAAAAAAAAATATTAAGTCTCTTAAAGGCCACTCCTTTGGAAGAAATTAAGCTTGACATAGTTACATTTATAGAATTTATACTCTAATTTTGTACTTATTGAGCTATCCTAAGTATATTCATATATATATATATATATATATATATATATATATATATATATAGTGTGCTGCAGAAATACGTCCTACATTTTAAACTGTCACCTGTGTAGTGCAAGTGAACTTAGGCAAGTGGTAATAGTAGCTCTGTTGAGTTAATGTCTTACACCTGACTTTTTCCTTTTTGTTACAACCATGTTTTGGACCAGTACACACTGTATGTTTGCTGTTGAAATTAAGACGGGTAAATCTGTAATTGCCTCACAGAGCTTTTTGTACTCATTTCATGTTGTGTTGGAATGAGGTTGTTCCTTAGAGAAGATCAATAATTCCAGGAGTTAACAATTCTATGCGGAACTGCATTCAAGCATAACATGAAATGAACATAAAAAACTGTGTAGCAATTAGAATTACCAGGTCTTAAAATAGTGTTTCACCAGCAAATGCATCATGTGCACCTGTCCAAGCCATAATAATAATTGATCATATATGAACAAAAAAAAATAAGAGAGTGGTTGTCCCATTTATGGGTCAAATAAATCTGTTTGAAAATTATTCATATTCGATCGGATCATAGGAAATAAAGGTTCTTAAGAAACAGCTACAAAAAAAATATAAATATAAATGGGATTCTCTAACCTTTAGGCATAAAATAACCCTAGTAAAGTTGACATGCCATTAAAATCTTTCACCCTATTTTTCTTTCTTTATATTTAGTAGTAATAGTTGCGTGAATTTCTTACCGAAAGCATTTATCAGACAGGTTTCAAGGCTTAAAGATACTTGCAAGATTGTCAATAAGAAATATATTTTAAGCTTGCAAGGTTTTGCAAATGATAACTCTATGGTTATATTTTGAGAAGTTTATTGTTATGATTTAGTGTTTTTTAACCTGAGTTCTCAAAATTAATACAAAAAAAATCAGAGCACCAACATATTCAAATATTTCTCCTGAATTTTTCTTCAAAATTATGCCTCCATTTTATTAAAAGAAAAATTGTGAATTGTTACTATATTAAGGTTTATTTTTTTATTATTAATATCTGATGTGATCTCGTCAAGCCCAAAATATCAGCTTATATTGTATTGTAAAATACTGCTCAGCATAAAATGTCTGGCTTATGGTGGATTTAAAGGGTTAAACTACATGGTGAAGAAGAAAGCAAGACAGAAAGTTCTACATTTGGTCAGAATTTTTCTATCATCATTAGTAGGAATTAAAAAATAAATAAGAAATAAAGAGTAAAAAAAAAAGAAATATATTAAATAAAATTTAAAAAAATGAAATAAAAATGAACAACAAACCTAAAACAGATTTTAAACATTTGTTTTAAATCTTTCTCCCATAATCACATTCAAAAAAGGCTGTGAATGGTTACTTTTACCATTAGACTCTGATAACATCATCAAGTCCTGCTAATAGCATGGATCCCTTTGATTTTTTTTTCTCACTATCTGTTCCTATTGTCAAACACTCTTGGCTGGTCCTTTTGCCAGCATCCAATTTTTGCACAGAACTGATGAATATAAGTCTTTGCTGCTTAGTTAACACTGGTTTATCCATGTGTGGGAACCCACAGAAAACTTTGCTTTCATCTTACCTGGATAGTTAGTAAGATGGGAGGCATGTGGTCATACACTCACTCTTTTGTGGGGTGCTGCTTCAAGGATTTCTTTAAAACAGCATGCAGTATTCTTGTGAAGTTTCCATTAAGCCTTTTTGCCAAGCGCTTTGTTAAAGTCCATGTGGTGCTGCCATTCAATAGTACTGATATGGTTAATGCTTGAAAGGATACCTGTAATCTCCCTTAAAATTTTGATCCTTAGAAACTGATCAGCTTGTATTTGAGCTGCCACTTAGAAGTACATATCTGGATTGCCTGACCCTGTTTCTACATCGCCATTGCTTATAAAATTTTGTTAGGCTGTTGAATAAGAAGTTAAATTTCCAGCTATTTTTCTGCTTAGAGCCTTGTATGGAGTAGCCAATGGGCACAGCAGTGTTGATAAATAAATAAATAGATGAAAGGAAAATAAATTTAAAAACAATTCTAAAGAAAATCAAACACAAAACCTTAGAATGTGAGCAGCAAGAAATACATACCCAGGAAGTTTGAATACTAATTATGGAATCCCATTTCTACATCGCTATTGCCTAGAAGGTGTTAAAAGACTGTTAAATAATACATTATTGCATTTTATATTTTCAACTATTTTTCAGTTTTCAGCGTTGGGTGGAGTAGTTAATTGACACAGATTAAAAAGAAAAAGTAAATATATGAAAAATAAAAACGAAATCTAAAAAATGAAATTTTTTTTTCTAGAAATTAAAGAAATAAATATAAGATGAAATAAAAACAAAAAAAAAAGCAAAAAAACACATTTAAACATTTCTCCTTGAGGCAGACATCTTTTGCTTAAATTTTTCTCATCATTCAATGAAAAGAAAAACTGAATGGTCACTTTTTATTGCTAGTCTTCAATATGAGCTTGAAATACTGAACTGAGTACGAACTGTAGAATAGTAAGTAAATTGACTGACTGTTGTCGAAGGTGACTCAAAGGTTCTCTTTTCAATAGCTACTACAACAAGGAGTAGGGAGGGTGCTACTCCTTTCCATCGATTGCTCCACTTACCCTTGATCTGTACCTTATAATGCTGAGCGTTAAGCAAGGAGGAATCGAGTACCATTTTTTTTTTTTCTTCTGAGTCTTTGGTATGACTCGACATGGGACTGAAGCCTGGTCTCCCAGGCCATTGGCAAACACTCTAAACATTATGCCAATTAGCTGGTTGTAGAACAGTACTCAGCCCAAAATGTCAGGCTTATAAATTCAAAGGGTGAAATCATCATTATTATTTTCTTATTTTATTTCCTGCAATTTAGTTTGAAGACCAAAATTGGATTTGGTAAAAAAAAAAAAAAAAAAGATTTTTGTTAAAATTCGAATATCTGTGCCATTTATAGTTTCTTTTGAATTTTATATATAGTTTAATTGTAGACACATAGAAAAGGACATAAAAAGCTGTAACAACATAAGCTAGATGAAGCTACTTGCGACAGTTTAAAATATGGGAGGTATTTTTGTTACACCTTGTTGAATATTTGATAATTGTCAAAAAATAAGTTAATTGTACTTTCTTAAGTACACTTCTACATTTGGTAAGACTTGGATTACAGCTAAATGAGTGACACATTTATTTATTGAATCAGTTTCTTTGACATTTTTTTTCTATTTGAATAATTAGTTTTAACTAAGCGATGATGCTGTTCAGTTATTCAACATCTCCAGCTTGAACGACCACCTGTAAACCTAAACAGTTTAAATATGAATAATTGATAATAATTTTCTGATCTATTTGGCTCATTGATGGTACTCCCTACATTTGTCGAGGGTGACCTGAAGGCTCCCTTTTCGATAGCTACTACACCAAGATGTAGGGGAGGGTGCTACTCCTTCACTGGATTGCTCTATTTTACCCTTGATCTGTACCTTATAATGCTGAGTGTTAAGCAAGGAGGCATCAAGTACCATTTTTTTGAGTCTTTGGTATGACTCGACCTGGAATTGAACCCAGGTCTCCTGGGCCATTGGCGAACACTCTAACCGCTAGGCCAATGTCCGGCATTTGTAGACATGAGATTATTCTATATCAAATTGTTAATTAAGCTTTAAAAATGACATCAGAATATTTTAAATAATCTATGTTGATTATTCACAAAAATTTTCATTTCTTTGAATTTTTTCTTTTTAGTAAAAAGAGTGATGAGGGTGATAATGATGATGTCATCAATTCAAAAAGTCCAAGTGCAAAACTTAGTAGGATAATAAAATTCTGTGAATTGGTGGTGTTTCCTGGAGATTCACTAATGACTCATTGTCAGCTTTGTGTTTTTCACTAAATTATATTTAGTAAACTACTCATATGACTTATATTACTTTTTATTTTTATATTAACCTAGTTCCAGCAAAAACAAAAAAGAATGACTGGTTGCTCTGTTGGCAGGGCTTAAAATACACTAACTCCATAATCGGGGTGTACCGAGTGAACATATTCCTTTGACTCTGTTCTGATCAGTTATCACTCTTAGTAGGTCCTCTAGACTGCTTCAAGTGTCTGCACAGAGCTGGTTAAATAAAGGTTTATGCTGGTGTGTCCATGTGTAGGAGTTCACAGGAGAATGTCATGATTTTGTTTTTACTTCTCCAGCGATACCACCAAGTCTTTATTTTTAGATGGTTTGAGAGATGGGAGATAAGTGGCTATATTGCTGCTTTTTTTTTTTTTGCAGAGTGTTGCTTCCAGCATTTCATCCATTAAACATTAAATGTAAATATAAGTGTGTGGGGGTCTTCTGTGCCATCAAATTCAGTGTATGAACAGTGTTAAATTTTTCTGATTATAGACATGAATTGAATCTATGTATTGTTGGTCCAATCAATAGGGCCTAAAATACACTTGGATCCCCCTGCTGAGGAGTTAGACCCACCCCAAAAAGGGGGTGTCCTGGGTATGACTAAACTGCATCTGATGGTGAGGCTCCAGTTCTGAAGATCTGGGGAGAGCAGTGTCCTTTCATTGCTATTACTCCCAGCTCCACTCTGACCTGGAGTGGTCGTACCTGTTGGGGTTCCATCCAGGAGTTGAATTGATCTCTTAAAAAAAAAAAATAATCATTTGTATTTGATTAAACATAACGGATCAGATTAATAAGTGGTTATTCTGACTGGAGATACCAAATAATTATAAAACATTATTGCTTTATTAAGACTAATTATCTGGACACAAAATGATTTAAATAAATTTCTTGTCACTCAATTGTGATCCAAGTCTTGGTTTTTTTACCTAATGTAGAAGAATAATTCAGCTAGTGCATATATAATATTGACTGCCTTTAAGATATTCAAGCTCCCCCCCCCAACTAAGTCGCATTGTTTGATGATAAAAGAAAAACTTTGCGCATATTATCTTCTGTTGGCTGCTAGTTCAAGAATATGATGAAACTTGATAAGTGCTTGAAGCCTGTGAACAATAAGATACTTCTTACATTTAGATTAGATGTATGTTTTTATTTTTTATTTTTTTTTACATTATTTGTTGTAAAATACTTGGAAGTTGTTAGTTTGGGTATCCGTATTACAAAGAGATAATTTTTAGCTGCTTTATCTAAGAAAATTTCAAATATTATCAAGTTTTTACACCTCATAGTAATAGTGTTAAGTTGTGTGAATTTCTTAAATCAAGCATTGTCAATTATTATTAATTTTTGCCTAGTATTTCTTTCATTTTATTTCTCTTGCATTTACACCTCATAGTAATAGTGTTAAGTTGTGTGAATTTCTTAGATGTGAAGCATTGTGAATTATTAATATTTGACTAGTATTTCTTTGATCTTATTTCTCTGACTTTTTAATAGTTATCTGAATTTTTTACTCACTGCATTGTCAATACTCTAGATTTCTTTCATCTTGCCAATACTCTAGATTTCTTTCATCTTGTCAATACTCTAGATTTCTTTCATCGTGTCAATACTCTAGATTTCTTTCATCTTGTCAATACTCTAGATTTCTTTCACCTTGTCAATACTCTAGATTTCTTTCATCGTGTCAATACTCTAGATTTCTTTCATCTTGTCAATACTCTAGATTTCTTTCATCTTGTCAATACTCTAGATTTCTTTCATCTTGTCAATACTCTAGATTTCTTTCATCTTGTCAATACTCTAGATTTCCTTCATCTTGTCAATACTCTAGATTTCTTTCATCTTGTCAATACTCTAGATTTCTTTCACCTTGTCAATACTCTAGATTTCTTTCATCTTGTCAATACTCTAGATTTCTTTCATCTTATTGTGCTGAAAAGCAACATGAATTATTTTGACTTATAAAAATTGCTATAAGATGATAAACAGTTTTCAAAATAAATAGCTTGTATTTTCTTTAACAATGAGCCTCTTGTTGCCTTATCTTTTTTTTTTCTCTTAACGTATGATTCATTGTTTTCTATATTGTTACTCTTTACCATCTATTCCAAGATAGCTTACTTTTCAATTAACTTGTCCTTAACTTTTAGGTGTGGTTATTGAGTAGAATTGTTCTAGAAAGAAAGTTCTCTTTTTCTTGTATAGAAAAAGAAGCAATAGGTTAGTTGTTTTTTTTCCCCCATAGTTTCTTCTAGGTAACAGATTGTACATGTTATTTTGCAGGTGATACTTTACAGAAATGTCCTGATAAGAGCGTTTATCAATGTATGATTGTTTTGGGCAACTTGAACTTGAATATTACAAAATAAATAAATACAAACTGAGAATTTAAATGCTTGCACACCTTACATATATGTATGCATATGCTTATATATATATATATATATATATATATATATATATATATATATATATATATATATATATATATATAATGTGTGAGTATGTAGATTGAAGTAGGATTTCCTCTTTTTGATTACATATGACAGAAAATTTAAAATTCATGAAGCTCTGTGTGTATGTATAATATATATAACAAAGCTTTCTTGAACAAGATCCACTTCAAATATAGCAGTCATATTCTAAAATGCCTATTGCAATTTATTTTTACTAATTCTTCCTTTAACCTCAAAAAAATGTTTTTTCTTTTGTAAATTCCTCTCTCGCTTGTTCATCCTCCAAACTTTTATATAAATGTATATGATTCGGCATTGTGTTTGTCATTTTATTATTTGTTCGCCTGGAGATGACTTCGGGTAGAGGGGAATATGACACCCTCCTAAATTTATTTGGCCTTACTTCCATCAGCTATGTATGGACACTGATTGTAGTTTGGTGGACTTGCCAGGAGTGATGAATGATAGGGATGGATGGTGAGAGGGAGTCGGGGAATTGTCAGTGCAACATGATGCTCTCTGTGTACGTGTGTACTTTGATGTAAATTATAAAGTTTAAAAGAATTAAATGTTCATATATCATTACTATATATATATATATATTATATATATATATATATATATATATATATATATATATATAGTATGATCATAAGCGCTTGGGAAGAAGATATGGGACAATTCCTTTAACATCTTGATCCTGACATTAGAATAACAAGGAGTCTTGAAAAAATAAAATTGAAAATAAAGTGTTCCATCATCTTTAACAAAACTTGCTTGTGTGTGTTAAAAAAAGACTTATTCTTTTATCGTTACTTCACTACTAATACGCCCAGTTGGCTGGGGCTGTAAAATATGCCAACTGCATTTCTGCAGGGGGGAAAGATCCCACCCTACTTAATGAATGTTCTCAAATTGAATCATTCCCAACTCAGCTTCTTTGGAGATATATATATATATATATATATATATATATATATATATATATAAGTAAAATTGGGGACCTTAGTCAAGGGTGATCCAAAGGTCTCCCTTTTCAATAGCTTTTACATTGAGGTGTTGGGGAGAGAGTTACTCTATTCCAGGATTGCTCCACTTTATCTTTGATCCTCACCTTATAGTACTGAGTCTTAAGCAAGGTGGCATCAAGTACCATTTTTTAAAAATCTTTGGTATGACTTGATCTGGGATTGAACCCTGGCCTCCCAAACCATTGGTGAACACTCTACTCATTAGGCCAATGGCCTCAATATTGGGGATAGAGCTACAGAGTTAGGATAGCGTTGACACATCAAATAAAAAATTAAATAATAATTATTATTATAATAATAATAAAGCAATGATTATAATCAAAAACACTAGAAAATGATAAATCAAATATGATGGTGAATAAATTAACAAATCAGCAAATTAATATAGCCATGAAAATGATTCTGCTGTATCAACTAGATTCCTCTTCCCATGATGCCCCACAAACTTGATCACCCTTCTCATCATGCTACATAAAACAGTATATAAAAAATACCCACCATGTGGGAACCACTTGGTCTAATAATCACATGAGTGAGAAACTGACAGTCACCAAATGCCACTGATTCTGTGTCTCTGTTATCCCAACTTATATCCTGCTTTAATAAAAAAAAAAAAAATGTCTAGAAATGTCACAGAAAAATAGGACGTCCTGCAAAAATTTTTTAATGTGGTGTGCTCTACAGATAATGACATCAAAGCTAGGATTAATTTCAGCAATGGCTCTCTCTCTCTTTCTCATCTTGTCTCTTAATCAATTCCTGTAGAAAATGGTGTCAACCATGGAGAGCTTGTTGTACCAAATTTATTTGGGTTTTAATTTAGTCTTTGAAAGGAATACTTGAAATCATACAACTTTGAAAAAAAAACAACTCTTTATAAACAACTTGATTGCAACTCCTTAACCTCTAGGCATAAAATAACCTTAGCTAGGTTGAATTGCCTTTAAATTCAATGAATTAAAAAAACAAAAAATGATTGACTGAAATATCAGACATCTGCCAATATTTTTAATGTTTTATTTTTAAATTTGAACTAAAATAAAATTGGAATATTCTCTTGTCAGAATTCCTACATGCAGTAACCTAGTTGGCTTGAGCTAACCTAGAGTGAAAGTACCTGTTAGCTATGGGTCAATTAGAACTGTTTAATCATTTACTCTTGAAATCATTTAACTGTGTGCAAATGAATGAATAGTGTTGACTAGCAATACTTGAAACCATTCAAACTGGCTCTGGCTCATTTAAAAATAATGTCACCAACATACGGTTTGTTTATAAATGAGATATATATTATATACAAAGGATTTGGTATTGAATAACCCACAAGGGTTGATATGCCGTAAAACATAAGCAAACTAAATCCTATCTGTAAAGCATTTGCCAAGAGATTAATTTCAAAATTGTTGTAATGTACAACCCAGCCCCTAACCCTATATTGAACCATCTATCTTTGTTGATTGCAATAAGCTGAAGGTTGCTTGCTCTTTTTCTAGTCAAGCTCCTTCATTGCCCAGTCAGTTGTGGAGCTGTAGAATACACCTACTGCACCTCTGCAGAGGGGTAAGACTCTCCAACGAGTGTCCCGGATATGACACTAAACAATCTGATAGTGAGGTTCCAGTGATGCTGGAGTTTTGAGGAATGTGGAGCACCTGTTCATTGCCATCGTTCCTAGGTCTGCTCTGGCCTGGAGTGGTAGGACCCTATTAGGTGCTATCTATAGGTTAAATAGAACCAACTGCATACTTATGCTAAACTGAATTGTTTGAATTAGAACTGTTTGACTTAACTGAATAACTTTAAATAGCAATGTTTTTGACAATTAAACTGTCCACTCATTCTAAACTGAATTGTTTAAAATAGAACAGATTATTTGTATAAAAATGGATTTGGCATTTAATGACCTACAAAGGTTGATATGCCATAAAACCAAACCAACCAACCATCAAACTCCTACAGAATTGAGTGCTTTGCAAACTCTTGATAGCTCACTTCTATTGGTTCACATGACTCTTGCCTGACCTTACTTCTGGTATTTGGGCTCTGTTAATTACTACATAATCACGTGCACCTACTGGGTTGCATCCAAGAAAATGGTGTGTGTATGTATGTATATATGAGAGGAGGCACATGAGCGGAAGAAAAACCGATACGAGACACTGTGTGCCGACTGTGTGGAAAAGGGTTGGATATGCTATGTGATTCCTATTGAGGTTGATTGTTGGGGTTTTCTAGAACACTCAGTCATTTCGTTTCTTTCAAAAATAGGAATCACTGGCCGCAGTTTAAAAGTTGCCTTAAATCGTCTTCAGACTATGGCGCTATATGCATCAAGTTGGATTTGGTTGAAAGCAAAAATCTTCAGTATGAATGAAATGCACGCGGAACTACCAGTCCCGTGTGATTATGTAACATCAAGAAAAGGTTATTGTAAGTGCAAAATGACATCAACAGTCAAACGCGTTTTTAAAAATCACAAACTGCACTAAAAATGAAGCTGAACGTACAATGTAATCTCTGCTTTTAATTGATCTGGTGTGTGTGTGTGTGTATATATATATATATATATATATATATATATATATATATATATATATATATATATATATATAAATAAATAAATAAATTCTTTTAAATACCCTGTCTGGTAGCAAAAGCTGCTTGGTAGTGCCAGGAGTGGCAGTACTGCCTTGAACTACTGAAACTGTTATAACCCTTGGTTGGCAGCTGATGAAAGCAAGGTATCACACGTGCTTTCACACATATGATAAAAAAAATATATAAAAAGTAAGTAAAATTGGCGACCATAATTGAGGGTGACTCAAAGGCTTCTTTTTTTGATAGCTACTATGCCGAGGTAAAGGTGAGGACACCACTCCTTTTCCTGGATTATTCCACTTTACCCTTGATCCTTACCTTATAATGCTGAGTGTTAAGCAAGGTCGCATCAAGTACCACTTTTTGAGTCTTTGGTATGACTCGACCTGGGATTGAACCCCAATCTCTGGGACCATTGGCAAACATTGTACTCATTAGGCCAATAGCTGTGTGTGTGTGTGTGTGTGTGTGTGTGTATATATATAATATGACAGTCCCTTCATTGAATAAGGGGAACTTTTTTGAAAAGGGTAAAATAATTCTTTTGCAATGCCCTCCCCCAATAAACTCTGCATAATTTGAATTGGTTTATCGCAAAATTATTTTACTCTACCCAAAATACTTGTTTTGAGGCTATTCAAAATGGCAGCAAATCGGTGTTTTCCAGTTTTGAATTGAGGTCTGTCGGAGAAATTTTTGTTAGCTGAGAAGTGGAATTTTCAGAAAAATGTGTAATGTGTATAGAGAAGCATGTTTTTGTCAAAAAAGTTTACAAATGGATTGAACATGGGTTTTTCATCATGAATGTGAAAAAAAAAAAAAGTCGATGGCATAGAAAAACACAAGTTCTAGGTGTTGTAGTTGGTAAAGATCATGCTATGACAGTGTTATGGGATGTAAAATAAACCCATCAGTATTGATTTCCTTCAAAAGGTGCACCTGTAAACAGTGCTTCCTATTGCCAACTCTTTAGGCAAAATTCACCTCATTTATCGAATGACTCTCGTACCATAAGGGTTGATATGCCATAAAACACCACCCAACCAACCAAACTTTAATCCTCAATTCTTTGAGAAATTCTTATCTGGCACCCCAGAATTACATGATGGAAATCGATACAAATAACCAGAAATGAACTCTTAGTTTAATTTATTTGAGGAACATTGTTAATATCGGTGCATCATTAAATCATCAGGCAAATTGTATGATGAGTATATTGTCTTATAAAATTAGGGTGTTCATCATGGAATATTTTAATAGTGAAAAGTAAGACATAATTTGAAGCTGAAATGAATCCATTTTTATAATTAAAATATGCATTACAATCCATTTTTAATGAGATGTTTCAGAAATATGTCGTTGGAGTTGCCAATAAACAATAATGAAGTAAAATCAAAATGATATAGTTTCTGATTACCATTGTGTTTATTGAGAATCCATTACTATAAATATTCACCTTTCTTATTATAACTAAATAAGAAGACATAGCATGATAATATTCAAGCATCTTGGTTTCATAAGAGCACAATGAGAATTTTGTTAGGCATGTGTATACATATTTGTTTTACATTTTCTTTGCTGATTTTATTTTTCCATAATATATATATATATATATATATAAAAAGCCTCATTCTCTCCTGATGACCCTAATACTATTTATCAAATAAGAAAAAGAAATAAGGCTAAAACTTTCATTCGACAAAGAAAATCCTATTGTGTAGAATTATTTGGTGGAATGATAATGGCATGAGTAGCATCTGACTGTCTGTTCGGTTTTGGATGAGTAACAATTTAAGTAATTTCCTTCTTCCTGTTCATAAAGACACATCTTCTAGATACTCTGGGATGCATCATCAGTGATGTTCCTCAACTCATCAGGAGTTTTGTGTCTTTTAACACCAGATTCTTTTGCCCAGGTGATCTAGCTAGGATTGATCACTTATCAGCTGTAGCTATCCATGGGGTTGTCCTCCTTATCCAAAACCACATCCAAATAGTTTTTTTCCACTGTTTCTGTAAAGGTTCTAAGGATTTCCCTTTAACAGGTCCAGTTATATCAATTCTCGTTGAGGCCCTGCAGAGTGAGCATCATGCAAACCCTTGACAAGCTACTTTTTTTTTCTTTTACCCCCTCAAATGAGGCTCATCAGCCCTGATTTCTGCATTGTTCTTATCACTCTTGCTATTTGGCGTGTTTCCTCTTGATCAGGGTGAACAATAATTTTCATTTGTGGATTACAGTGGAACTATTGGAAAATTTTGCAACCCACATTGAAATTACATAAACAAATTTTATAAAATATTCTTACTAGAAGTAGAAATTTTATTTTTTTGATCAATTTTTAAACTTTTTACATGCGTGTTAATGTTAAAAGTAATTCAGGTTAAAAAAAAAAAATTTTAGGAAATAATTTTTATAAAAACAAACGCTATATAATGGCCCACTTGGTGGTGGTGGTGGTGGGGGGGCTGTAAAAAAACAATGACAAAATCTCTGCAGAGGGGTAAGACTCCCTCCATGAGTGTCCTAGATATGACACTAAACAATCTGATAGTGAGGCTCCAGTAATGCTGGAACTTTTGGGAAGGCAAAATATCCCTTTATTACCATTGCTCCCTGGTCCAACCTGGCCCGAAGTGGTAGCACCTGATAGGGTCCTATCTATGGGTCAAATAGAACTAAACAGTATACTTTTGTGAAACCGAATTGTTTGAAATAGAACTGTTTAATGAATAAAAAAGGGTTTGGCATTAAATAACCTACAATGGTTGATATGCCATAAAACCAAATCAAACACACCATATAAGTTAACCAAATAGAAGCAAAGTTTTAATGTTTGTAAAATTCTAACTATAGATTTTCCTTTTTTTTAATTAAATTTTTAAAAATTTAAATTGTTATAAATGTTAATATTATCTTATTTAAGTATGGCATGTTGATATCTTCAAATGAAAGTATCAAAATTTATAATTTAAAAGTAAGAAAATCATAATTATACTAAACTGAATTAGTTGAATTAGAACTGTTTGACTAAACAGAATGCTTGAAATAGAAGTGTTTTTGATAATTGAACTGTGATGGATTTGGCATTAAATAACCTATAACGGTTGATATGCCGTGGAACCCAAACAATCAACCAACCTTAATCTGGTACACAAACATCAGGTTGCTTTCAGTATCTGTTCTTCCTATGTGGTCACCCATCTCAGAACTAAACAGGCTGATGGTTGCTTAACTTGATATTTTCTAAGCTGGCACACTGGAATCAGGTTGCTTACACTGCTCTGTTAGTATACCCAGACTGTATCCCACGCAGAGGAATAAGACTTCCCTCCCCACCAAAAAAAAAAAAAAAAAAAAACTCCCAAAAGGCAGTGTCTCAAGTATGATACTAAACTGCATCTTATTGTGAAGTTCCTGTTCTAGGCCTCTTTGGAGTATGGAGTCCCCTTTTATTCCTATTACTTCCAGGTCCACTCTGATTCTTGATATCATATAACTTGGTGCAAAAAACTTCCTTGGAAACTACAGCAGAAATGTAAATATAAGCATATAATGAATGTAATTACTTAATGTGTCGGCATAAAATAACCCTAGATGGATTAATATGCCGTTAAAATTATCAAGTCACTCAGGTTGCTTGCAGTACATGTTCTTGCTAAGTGATTAACCATCTCTGAGTCTCATGACTGTTTAACTTGATATTTAGGAAGCTTTCCAGGTGCTTGCAGTAGACTTTTTGAATGGTCACTCATCTCAGAATCAAACAAGCTTATTGAGCCTTAACTTTCAACTTAACTTGATCCTAAGACTTTACTCCATCATTGTCTCCATAAAAGGGAAAATATCTATGTGACATGACTCATATAGATTTTGTTGTGTTATACACATTCCTGAAATTCTATTTTGGTCAACATAAGGAAGGAAGCAGGTGAAAACATTTAACAAGATAATAAGCAGTTGACTATATAAATCTTTTTTTTTTTTATTCTCCTCCAAGAATTTCTTCAAATCTGTAACACATGTCTTTGTAATTTAACTGTCAACAATTTTGGAATGGAGAAAGTCAGCTTGAAATTTGTTTGAAGCTATGTTGCAGAGTTTTTATTGGTTATGGAAATGATTTAGAATACAAAAATAAAGATTTTTTTTCCTTTTTATTTTGACACTAAACTGCATCTGATAATGAGGTCCCTGAAACTTTGGGGAAAATGAAATATCCAATCATTATCATTACTCTCAGGTCTACTCTGACTTGGAGTGGTAGTACCTGTTAGAGGCTCAGTTAAGGGTCAAATAAAATCATTTGCTAAAGATTATCATTATTAGTTAATTGAAACCCAACAACTGTGTGCAAATTATTTGTATTAGACAGGAATACTTGATAAATAGAATTACTAATGTTAAATTGGAATACTTGAAACCATTTCACCTTGTGTAAACAAATGATCAGTATTGAATAAGATTAATATTTTGTAGGAATACTTGAAACCAAATAACTGTGTGGAAACAAATGGGATCTCAATTAGTTGAAAATAAAGTTGCCTACAAACTACTTGCTTACAAATCATTATTTATTTATACATATATATATATATATATATATATATAAAACAAGATTTGGCATAAAATAACCCACAAGAGTTGATATGCAATAAAACACCAACCAACCTTTTTATTTATAAAAGGCTGGAATAACAATATATACAATGACTCTTTGAGCCCAGTCGGCTGGGGCTGTAGAATATACCAATTGCATCTCTGCAGAGGGGTACGACTCTCCCAATGAATGTCCTGATATAATGACACTAAACAATCTGATGGTGAAGTTCCAGTAATGCTGGAGCTTTGGTATATGGAGTACCCTTTCATTGCCATTGCTCCCAGATCTACCCCAACCCCATAGTGGTAGTGCCTGATAGAGTTCTATCTATGGGTCAAATGGAACTGTTTGACCATTTAAACTGCAAACAACTGACTTATGTTAAATCCAATTTTTAGAAATAAAACTCTTTGACCCTTTAACTGTGTGTTGAACAAATGATTGAATTTTAATTGAATTATTAGTGATACATTGTGATACTTTGGACAATTTCATTGCGTGCTAATGAGTAATGTTGAACAGAATTATTAGTGTTGATTAGCAATACTTGTAACCACTTCACTGTCTGTAGTAAATAGAATTGTCTTAGATAGGAATGTCTGAAACTATTTAGCTGTGTGCAAAAAAGTGGAGGCTTGTTTAAAAATTTTATCCATGAAATGTGCTTACAAATCATATATATTTAATATATATATATATAAACAATATTGAACAAGTCCTGGCGACAACACCCCACAAGACACCAACTATACGGCCACTTGCCTCCCATCACGAAAACTATACAAGTTAGATGAACCAGACACGCAGGACACTGCCGGAGAAGCAGGGATGAGCTCATAAGTGATGTACTCCTATGGACCCCCACATATGGCCAAGCAAAAGCAGGACGATCAGCTCGAACTTACATACAGCAGCTATGTGAGGACACAGGATGTAACCCTGAAGACCTGCCAGAGGCGATGAATGATAGGGAGAAGTGGCGAGAGAGGGTCAGGGATATCCGTGCTGGCGGCACGACATGATGATATATAAACAGGACTTGGTATTAAATAACCTACCATGGTTGATTTGCCATAAAACCAAACCAAATAAACTCTTCCTCGTAAAACCCACGCTATGAGAATGGAAACCAGCTTTCAGAAAATCCAAAAGAGGAACAAGTTACTTTTTTCTGATTGCCCATTGGTCCCACAAAGCTTATGCATTCTTTTATACTCAAACAAGAAAAACAACCAGTGTCTAGTGTATTAAACATTTTCTCATAGAATAGGGAGATCTATCTCTCATTAGACAAAGTAAACAATATGGTCGTATTTGAAAATGTCAACATGGATGACATTTTGAGAGAAATAAAGTTATACCAAAAAATTATAAATGTAAACAGGATCAATATTGTACTGGTAAATATTAAAAAAAAAAAAAAAAAAAAAAAACTATCCCAGATGATTTTGGCATATCCTTAAAATGAAACGAAAACTCTTAAAAAATTCACAAAAACCGTAAATAAAAATGAGCAATGATGAATATACAAGTGTTGCTAAAAAAAGTTCTAAGCCTTGTTCAGACTTTAGATTTGTTGTACACGTCTCATCTTTGTATGAGCCTCACCTACACAGAGAGTTAGAAAACTGAATTAGTTTTTCTAGTTTTATAAGAAGTGTTGTATTAACGCAACAAAAATTTTCAACTTTGGCTCTTCTTCCTGGTGAGGCTTAGAACTTTCTGAATGATCCACATAACTAACTAACCACTAGGCACAAAATAACTCCAGATGGGTTGACATACCATTAAAATCACTTTTTGTTTTAATTTATGACTGGCTGTACTTACCCATTTTATATACTGATGTTCATAAAGGATTTTGTGTTAGTCTTTCATTAATTTATGCATAGCATCACCTGCTCACGAATGCACAATAATATTCTAATTACGCGAGCAAATTTGAAAATTTTTACATTTTGCCATTAGACGTTGATTTGTCAGGATGCTTTAATGGGGCCTCATGTCAGTGAGGCGGGGCCGAATTGCAAATAAAACCATCGAGAGGAAGGCCCTGAAACGGTGCACATTCTCTCCCCATGACCCCAAAACAAGCATGGAGTTAAAACTGCTTGGTGGAAATAAGAATGGCTAAAGGAGCGTTTTCTATCTGCTCACTTTTTGGTGAGTTTCTGTTACTTGGTAAGTAACTTCCTTCTGTCTTAACTATATGCAAACAAATGAGCTCTGACTCATTTCAAGATCTTACCTATAAAATATTTACTTAAAAATTACACACACATGCGTATATATAGGATTTGGCATTAAATAACTCACAAGGGTTGATATGCTATAAAACACAACCAAATCAATTAATTTATGTCTAACATTTCAAAATCTGATATCCCAAATATTTTCATCATGAAAGAACATCTGGATAAACAAAATGGCTTGTTCTTTCTCTTATTTGACCTTTCCAACTTTGCCCATGGCTATATAGTGCTGACCATGTGAAAAATATTGACCTGAGATAGAATTTCTGTGTTTTATTTGCTGTCTTTCCAAATGAGACTCAAACTTAAAACTTCCTATGTTGTAAAGAGAAATAGTTTGTCACTGGGAACAATGGATTATGTGCATCAGTCCCCCTTTTTTTCTTTTCTTTTATACTGGTGGGGGGTCAATAAGAACTAGGATAAGAAACAGATCCCAGGTAAAAAAAAGCAAAAACATTCTGGACAGGATCTCTGAATATAGTTTGAAGTCTTTTCATAGATGAACCTTAAATGTATATATCGACACAGACATTTAGTGAATTTCAATAAAAAGTAGATGGTATAAAATTGTCTTGATTTGCATTGGTTTTGACCTAACAGCCCTATCTCTTGGGTACTAATCAGCAATGTGTAACTGGTTATCACAGAATCCTCTAAAGATGGACTGTAGAATGAAAACATCATGAAAACCTCTGGATAGACAATATATTATGTATGATATATGTAGAATATTGGTCAGTTTGCAACCCACATAGAAGTGGACTGGTGTCCAAACTCTCTGAGTAATTTGATTGGGAAACATGTAGGTGAATAGACACCACTCATATAAATGTGTTGGGCAGGTCCATCCTAGTAAAATGGACCAATCCATATGCTGTACAGGAACTCTCCCATAAAAGAGGTGAACTGAGTTGGCTAACTTTCCCAATCAAGCAGCCATGTTACTTTTGACTTTTACAGGTGAGTGTTGTTTATTGTTATTCTAAAATATATTTCTTGTTTGATCTTTTGGTGAGGATTCCAAAGCTCTCAGGATTTCTAACTTTGCTCATAGCTATATGGAGTTGGCAATGTAAGAATGTCACTTTTCAGGTAGATGCTGATCTGGTATCGTTTGTTGCTATGTTTTGTTTGCAGTCATTCCAAATGAGACTCAAACTCAAAACTATCTCCATGCCAAAAAGGAAACAAATTTATCAGTTGGAACAATGAGAATTTCCGAGGTGAAAAATTATCATTACAAGATAAGCAGATGATATAAAAATGTTACAACTGCCCCATAATAATTATTACATTTGCTTGTTTAGCGACTGGAGTTGAGGGCAACCCAAAGGCTCCCTTTTTAATAGCTACTACACTGAGGTGTAGGGGAGAGCACTACTCCTTTCCTTGGATTGCTCCACTTTACCCTTGATAAGTATTTTGTAATGCTGAGTGTTAACCAAGCAAGTATCAAGTACCATTTTTAAAGTCTTTGGTATGACCCGACCTGGGATTGAACCCTGCTTTCCTGGATCATTGGCGAACAATCTAACAACTAGGTCAATGATAGGTAGTAGGTATTTATTAAAAAAAAAAATAAATCAAATGTTACAGTCAATGAGTTTGTTTTATTTTTTCACTTTTTTACTCGAAATGCAATAATGAACAATTTAAGAGTCATAGATACTTAATGTTGCACATTTAAAAAAAAAATCAGTTCAGTTTGATTGAATTACTGTAATTAGTTTTGTTGATATGTTTCTGCTTTGTTAACAACCATGTATTAATTAGTGGTACCATGTTCTTTTTTTATATTAATTGATTTTTTGATTTGTAGCTACTTGTGTTTTGTACATCTCACTGATGGACAAGTTCATTTCTTTTTACCTTGGGAATGAATAATTCTCATTTTCTCTAAGAATTATTTGAATTAGACACACCCTAATGTATATATTTATCCACTACTGTCCCTATAGGCTGGATGGGATACAATCTGAAATTTTGAGTAGAGTAAAGCTAGTTTGAATTCAGTTTTCCTTCTTCTACATTGATTGTATAATCAAGGCGGAGGAGAAGAAAAAAACAATCTGTTCTATAATTTAAACATAGCTGTTGAAGAGAACAGAAAAGATGGAGGTGTTTAGCATAATGGTAAACATTTTAGAAATTGAACACAACAAGCAGAGGTCAAATTCTCAATAAAGCTGTTTAACTCTGCCTTAATGTTTTTCAAAAAGACATGAATCCAATGCTTCATTTACTGGGAAATAGTAGGATAGGCTGGTTCTTTAGCCATGATACCTGTAGGGGAAAAAAAAAAGTTAAAGCTAGTCTCCTCAGTCCTCAAAACACGTCTTCCAACACCAATTCTCATCTATGTTTGAATCGCACCAATCTCTCTCTCCGAAGATTTCAAAACTGAACTCGTTGTCCTTGGATTCTCCTTAGTTTATGTAGGCAGGTGTCATGTGCTGATTGACTGGTTCTTTGGACAATCAGCAATGTCCTGTCTGTTTACTTGTGCAAGCTGGATATTTTTAAAAGGCTATGACAAAGCCTAAACTTTAAAGAGATTGGTAAATTACATTAAAAGAAGAGCTTTTTTTCTTCCTTATAAAAATTATAGACAAAACTAATACGTGTATGTGTGTGTATATATATATATATATATATATATATATATATATATATATATATATATATGTGTGTGTGTTTATTTGAATAAATAATACACATATTTTGTCTATATAATTTTAATATCCTTTCAAGTTTGCTGATAAGTGTCTTTGTTTCAGGTTGGAATTGGTGAGTGAATTTACCAAAATTGTCCCGAGTGCTTTTAGACCTTTTATAGGCCATCATCAGGGCTTGCCTGCATGTATAAAGAGTGTGTTTTTTTTTTGTTTTTTTTTTAAAGAGTTTTTGAGGTTTTTTTTATAACATAACAAAATTATATAAATACAGAGTGGATAAAACTGAGATGCTGATGAATTAAAAACATGGAATGCCATCAACTGAAATAGAATATTATCAATGAATATGGAATTCCAACATGGTTGTAAGAGTTCAAACTCCAGTCGCATTATTATTGTTTGGTTTTAGACAAATTCTTTTGTAGAAGGTGTATGAATCCATTTATTGCCTCTCCCCTTCTCCCAGTTCTGGGTGAAATAGTTCCATGATGGTTTTCTTCAAAAGTGACTTTGGCATTAAATAACCCATGAATGTCAATAAACAAAGATAACAAGAAAATTACAAATGAACAAGTCAGGGTATTTTTTTAAAAAATCATTATGATTAGGTTTCTTTGTTTAATGACATATCAACTTTTGTGGGTTATTTGTACTTGACATCATATAACTATGTGCAAACGAATCCTTATTATTAAATACAAATAATTACTTGAAACCATATAATTATTTCTATTAGATAGGACTACTTGATAATGTGTGTGTTCAAAAATGTATTAAAAACAATTATACAAAAATGTAAATATAAATATACAATGAATGCAATTCCCTAACCTCTAGACCAAAAAACCCTTGATGAGTTGACCTGCAATTAAAATCCATCATTAAAAAAAGTTTGTGTACAAACATTTCATGTAGAAAAAAAAAAAGAAAAAACCCAATAATATAGTTACTTAATTTTCAAATTAAAGGCACTGCAAACGTTTCCACACCCTATTTTATAATTCATCAAGTAGGTGTTGCTTCCTATTTTAGCAACATATTGATACGTTTCCTGAAAGATTGCTTTAATTATTTGAAAAAAAAAATACTAGAGCCTTAACCAACTCAGCCCAGTTTGCTCAGGCTGTAGAATATGTTGACTTTGTGGAAGTGTTACACCCCCCACCCCACGACCACATCTGGTGGTGAAGCTCCAGTTTTGGGGAGGAGGAAGTAACCTCATCATTGTCCTAAAGAGACATCTATTTTTTATTTCAAAGAAGACTTGAGACATTAAGAGAAGATCCCAAATAAGTGTTTTTTTTAATTTTCCCTAAAAAGACATTAAAAAAAACCAAAAAACCCTCAGACATTTAAAGAGGATCCCTAAGTAGACATTAAAAAAAAAAAGATTCCTAAGACATTTAAAATAAAATCCCAAAGATATTTTTGGGGAATGATTCTTAATCATTTTTAAAGAGGATTCCTAAAAAGAAATTTAAAAAAAACCTCAAAGAAAACTTTTTTGAATTATCCTAAGAAGACATTGAATAAAAAAGATCATTTAGAAAATATTTTTAAAAAACTCTCAGAAGACATTTTTTTTAAAAATCACTAAGAAGATATATCCTTTTTCAATTTTTCTTTCTTTCTTTCTTTTTTTTTTTTTTTTTATAGAAAAAAAAAGAGATCATGAAGACATTTAAAAAAATTCTAACAAAGACATTAAAAAAATGATCCCTTAGAAGAAAAAAAAATTTTTTCAAATGATCCCTGACTCTTTTTCTCTCCACTCTCTCTTTGACCCTCTTTTTTTTAAAAAGGCCACATTGCCCAGTCTCTTTATCTAGTCATACTTGGCTATGTATTGCCAGTAAAAAGAATCTTTTTACCTGAGATTTAGTTTGGTAGATATCATTTTACACATGTAATAATATCAGGTTGGCTGAAAGTGCCTTTCTTAAAATGCACATAACATATACAGTCTAATTAACACTGATTACCTTAAGCAAAGCATAAATTAACATTGGTTCCACAATCTCTTTTACTTACTAGTCTACTGCTGCTGCTGCTGCTGCTGATGATGATGATTACTAGGTTGAGATGTTTTGGCTACCTATTTATATGAGGCTTTACTCAAATTGCATGTATTCTCCCCCACCCACGATGGGTTAAAAAGTGCCACTACTGTTCTTCTAAAAGTATAGCTTTGGCATTAAATAACCCATGAAGGTTAATATACCATTAAACAAAGAAACCAAACCAAACTGTACCCACTTGCCAAAATCAAGATGCCTTTTCTTGATAAAAAGCATAAAACAGAACATTGAGCTATTCTATAGACTTTTCCTTTTTTTGGAATCAGGGACACAGTGCTTAGCAGGTTTGTCAATTAATTCTATTGATGGGGCTGTATCCCCTGTAAAGGGCTAAGATGAATACCTCAAGAAAAAGGAAGGTCCTGGGTATGACACTAAATTACCTCTGGTGGTGAGTCTCCAATTCTTGAGAACTGAGGAGTATAGAGTACTCTTCATTGCTATTACTCCCAGGTCCTCCCTGACTTGGAAGGGTTGTACCTGTGAGAATGACATCTGTGGGTTAAATAGATCTGTTTGAAAATTATATGCTTTTAATTGGACTGTGAGCAACCTATCCACCCCACCTAAAAATTCACGAATATAAGAATATGAAAGTATTATGAACACGATTCCCTAACCTCTAGGCTTAAAACAGCCCTAGATGGTTTGACATGCCATTAAAATCAGTCAGTCTATCTTTTCTCTCTTCCTATTGATTTATTGTTGCAATTTTTTCTTTTTTTAACAAGTTGAAACAGATTGTGAACATGTCTCTATGAAACTGTTGCTAGAACCTTGTGTTTGTTGTTGGCTAAAGACAAGCTCATTGGTGAAATCACTTACAAACAAATATCATTTCTATTGTCTGTTCTTTTGGATCCATACATTTGACACCACGTGTATGTGTGTGTCTGGGGGTGGGGAGTTTACACCAACTGCTTAATACAGGTATGCAGGAAGACAAATGTTGACAACCCCCACTTTTTTTTTTTTCTATAAATATCAGATTTCACACCTTACTTATGGGGGATGATCAGATATTTACCTAATCATTTACCCTCTCTTGTTTTAAAGGTCATTTGTTGTTGAATATGTAATTGTTCCCAGAGAGAGAGAGAAAAGCTATTACTTTAAGGATCTCTTATAAATCTCAGTTTACATTTACACACACACACCCACTCTCACTCTCACACATATATATATATATATATATATATATATATATATATATATATATATATATATATATATATATAATAATAATAATAAAAAGAGTCTTTCAATGAATGGTTATATGCTACATTACCAGTTGATTTTTTTATGGTTTCTTTTTATAGCATATCTATTTTAAAAACTTAGTTAAAAAAAAAAAAAATTTTTTTTCTTCAGAGATGACTTCAAGTCAAAATTAGTTGAGAACAATAAAAAGAAAATAAGGCAAAAGAAAATAAGGCAAAAGAAAATAAGGCAAAAGAAAATAAGGCAAAAGAAAATAAGGCAAAAGAAAATAAGGCAAAAGAAATATTCCTATTTGTCTTATTTTGTTTTATCTTTTTTATATATACACGCATAATGGTTAGCCCAGTCAGCTGGGGCTGTAGAATACACCACTTGCGTCTCTGCAGAGGGGTAAGGACCCCCCACTCCAGTGAGTGTCTTGGATATGAAATTAAACCTTCTGATGGTGAGTCTTGAGCCTTGGAGATTTGGGGAAAGGGAAGTACCCCTTGATTGCCATTGCTACCGGATCCTCTCTGACTCAAGTGTAGTAGCATCTGATAGCGAACGGTTAGCAAGCTAGACTAGCAAACCTACACGAGTGAGTTCGAGTCTCATTGGGCGCCCTATTCATTCGGCCTTGTGCCACATCGAAGCAAAGAGCTTTGTAAATTACTATCTATGGGTCAAATAGAACTGTTTGACCATTTAAACTGTGTGCTAACAAATGACTTAGGCTAAATTGAATTGTTAGAATTAGAACTGTTGGGTCATTTAACTGTGTGTAAACAAATGACTGATGTTTAATTGAATTGTTAGTGATACATAGCAATACTTGAAATTTTTGAACTGTGTACCTAAATTGAATTATTGGTAATACATAGCAATACTTGGAACCACTTAACTGTGTGCAAGTGAATGAATAGTGTTGAAACAGTGAAGTGGTTACAAGTTTTGATTTTTAACACTAATTATTCTGTTTGCAAACAAGATTAAAATTGAATAGAATTATTAGTGTTAGCAATAATTGAAACCATTTAACTGTGTAGAAACAATAGCAATACTAGTGGGCAATCAAATTAGTTCTCATTTAAAAAATGAAATCACCTGCAAACTCTTCACTTACAAATCATGTATATCCATTTAAATGTGTGTAAATGAATGACTGATGGCAAATTGTTACCATTACATAGCAGTACTTGAAACCATTTGTGTGAAAAAAAAAATGAGCTCAGGCTCATTTAATAATGTTATTTACAAAATGGAAACCAAACCATTTTACTTGCTTACAAATCATATAAACAGGATTTGGCATTAAATAACCTTCAAGGGTTGATATACCATGAAACCCAACCAAAACAACCTCTCACATAATAGTTGTTATATTTATTGTATCCTTATGGAATAATCAGATATTTACCTTTGTCTTTCATGTTTTAAAGGTCATTATTGTTGAATATATAATTATTCCCAGTGAGAGAGAAAGGCATGTCTGTTTTTTTTAATCAAAAGACTTATGAATAAATCAGAATTTTATTAAGCACTATATATATATATATATATATATATATATATATATATATATACACACACTTTTATATATGCTTATAAATAAATAAATAAATAAATGTGTGTGTGTGTGTGTATATATATATATATATATATATATCCCAATATACAGGTGTTGCAAGTCATGTTTCAATTTGCTAAAATAAGAAGAGAATCAGCTGTAGAAAAATGCAAAGTGGTTCCCATTCCCTGGCTGGGAATGTGTGAAAAAGAGTTGCTACTTTTGAATTAATTTCTCTGTAAATGAAACTAAAATGGAAAATTGGCCACAAGACGTTCATTTTAGTAAAATAAGAAATGAAACATAAATTGTCTCCACCAGATATACCAATATAAAGTCAACACCAGATATACCAATATAATTCCTGTTTTTTGTCCACATCTCATATATTTTGTTGGCAAAGATAGAAATATGGCAACTGCAAAATCCTTCACTCCTTCCTTAATAGAAAAATATCATTTCAGACTATTGTTCCAATCATCAGCTTCACAGGTCCAATAATCTGGTTTGAATTCAGTTTTCCTTTATCTAGATCGGTTGGCATATCTGGTTTGATCCTTAGGGTGCTAATCTTGTAGTAGGTATTGGGCAGGATTGTCCAGAGGGAGACTATTCCTCCCCAGGTCTACAACTGGTTTGAATTCAGTTTTCCTTTATCTAGATCGGTTGGCATATCTGGTTTGATCCTTAGGGTGCTAATCTTGTAGTAGGTATTGGGCAGGATTGTCCAGAGGTAGACTATTCCTCCCCAGGTCTACAACTGGTTTGAATTCAGTTTTTTTTTCATTGTGACCCCATGCTGTTTTGTGTTATTAGCAAGATGAACAAGACCACATTTTTATGGAAGTGAATAAAATTTTCAGGGTCAGTAAAAGTGTAGAGATCCACAGGGAGAAAATTGACTAGTTAGGATCTATAAATTGGATTTTACTGAATTAATAAATAAAAAAAAATAAAAAAAAACTCTAGGAAAACATCTCAAAGTTTATGCAACTGTTAAATGCATTTCACTAACTTTTCAAAATTTGTATATGGGACAAATCTGGGTTTAGCCATGTTTATTATTTACTAAGCACATAGAAAATTACTTTGAACATAGAACATAGTGATTTGTGGCTCAAACTAAGAAACCTGCAACCTAATATTTGTGATCTTGTCAGTATTCACCAAACCAATCCTTTCCATTTAGAAAATAATTCTCAAGAATTAAGTGCATTTGCATTTATAGTTTACAGATTCTTTTCTTGTGTAAATTATTTTGAATATGGGTAAATTAGTTGTTTTGTAATTTGATATTCAATTGATTTATTTGGTGTGAATGGAGATTAAATTTTACTTGAAGAAAAATTTGGAGAAGTCCTGCTCTAAATAATTTCAGTGGAATGAGAACAATCCTGTTCAATTTAAAATTCTTGAAGGATACTAATCTTGAGATATTCTTGAAGAAGTTAGAGGGTTGACAACCAGGATATAATAGCAATTAACGTAAGCACACTAGTCTGAATTTAGACTGAATTCTTCTGTTTTTCTGGAGGTATCTTTTCAGTTTTGGTCATGCAAATTCAATTTGAGACAAGATGGAAAAATCCTTAATCTTTTTTTTTTTTTTTTTTCTTGATTGGTTTTAATGGCATGTCAACCTGTCTAAGGTTATTGTATGCCTAGAGGTTAGGGAATTGTGTTCATTGTACAATTATGTTTACATTTTTTGTGTAGTTGTTTTTTTGATTTTTTTTCTACAGTTATAAAGTATTTCTATTGAATACAAATAATTTCTCCACAGTTGTATGGTTTCAAGTATTTCAATTGAATACAAATAATTTCTCCACAGTTGTACGGTTTCAAGTATTTCTATTGAATACAAATAATTTCTCCACAGTTGTACGGTTTCAAGTATTTCTGTTGAATACAAATAATTTCTCCACAGTTGTACGGTTTCAAGTATTTCTATTGAATACAAATAATTTCTCCACAGTTGTACGGTTTCAAGTATTTCTATTGAATACAAATAATTTCTACACAGTTGTATGGTTTCAAGTATTCTTATTTAATAATAATGATTATATGGTTTAATGTAATCATTTCTATTTCATAAGTCATTTGTTTGCAAAATTATTTGCTTTCAAGTAACTAATAATATATTTAGTAAAAAATTGTTTCAAGTAACTATTTTTTAATACAAATAATTTATTGTTGTATGGTTTCAAGTATTCCTATTGAATACAAATAATTTACATGCAGTTGATCTGTCTCAATTATTCCGATTTAATACTAATAATTTGCTTACGTTTGTGAGTGAGTGATTTTAACTGCATCTCAACTTGTATTGAATATGAATGCATTTCCTTAACAGAGGTTAGGGAATTGCGTTCATTGTACATTTATATTTTTGTGCAGCTGTTAAGAGTCCCCCCCCACTTTGTTATAATACAAATAATTTTCAAACAGATCTATTTGACCTCCAAGATGAGACCCTAGAGTGGACCTGGGAGTAATAGCAATGAAAGGGTGCTTTACATTCATCAAAAATGGAGCTTAACCATCAGATACAGTTTGGTGTTATACTTCTCTCTCTCTACAGGGTATATGACCATAGATAAGGGTGAGCTGAAGGCTCCCTTTTCAAGAGCTACTACACCGAGATGTAGGAAGGGCCGAACTCCATGCCCTGGATTGCTCCATTTTACCCTTGATCCTTACCTTTTGATGCTGAGTGTTAAGCAAGGTGGAATCAAGTACCATTTTTTGAGTCTTTGGTATGACTCGACCTGGGATTGAGCCCAGGTCTTCTGGACCATTGATGAACACTCTACTCATTAGTCCAATGCCCCAGGCAATTCAGACATTAAAATTTTGCACATTGTACCGATTGCAGACATTGGTGCATGACTATATGTGAGAAAGTAAAGATGAAATTCTCAGAAATTGGTTTTGATGAATCGTTTTACCTGGATATTATTTCTTTCATTCACACTTTGACATTTTTTTTTATTCTGATCATTTTGAGTTAATCATTTACAGAGTAATTTTATCTGGTATGTTGATCGACCTATTTCTGATTCAGACCCTCAAGACAGATGAAAAGCTAAAAGAGAGAGTGCAGCTGTAAAAAAAAAAAAAAAAAAAAAAATTTTTTTCTACTAAAAGAAAAAAATTGTGGAAAGAAAAAGTAAAGTTGAAAATAGTCCCCCCATCCTAAAAAAAAAAAAAATACTACACATATAACTGATTTTTAAAAAAATGTGAATGATACGTTATACTAAGCTTTTTCTTGGATGTGGCACAAGGCTGCATGAATGGAGCACCCACTGAAACTCAAACTCACTTTTAAAGATTTGTTAGTCTAGCTTGCTAACCATTACACCACTCTAAGTGCCCCTTGCCTCACCTCATAAAAGGTTGTGATGAAAACAAAGATGAAGATC
>OY757944.1:30116183-30131183 GCA_963585895.1 Sepioteuthis lessoniana
ATATAATATTTAGTATATATATATATATATATATATAATATTTAATATATATATATATATATATATATATATAATATTTTATATATATATATATATATATAATATTTTATATATATATATATATATATATATATATAATATTTATATATATATATATATATATATATATATATATATATATATATAATATTTTATATATATATATATATATATATATATATATATATATATATATATAATATTTAATATATATATATATAATATTTAATATATATATATATATATATATATATATATATATAATATTTAACATTTAATATATATATATATATATATATATATAACATTTAATATATATATATATATATATATATATATAACATTTAATATATATATATATATATATATATATATAACATTTAATATATATATATATATATATATATATAACATTTAATATATATATATATATATATATATATAACATTTAATATATATATATATATATATATATATATAACATTTAATATATATATATATATATATATATATATATAACATTTAATATATATATATATATATATATATATATATATAACATTTAATATATATATATATATATATATATATATAACATTTAATATATATATATATATATATATAACATTTAATATATATATATATATATATAACATTTAATATATATATATATATATATATAACATTTAATATATATATATATATATATATATATATATATAACATTTAATATATATATATATATATATATATATATATAACATTTAATATATATATATATATATATATATATATATATAACATTTAATATATATATATATATATATATATATATATATAACATTTAATATATATATATATATATATATATATATAACATTTAATATATATATATATATATATATATATATATAACATTTAATATATATATATATATATAACATTTAATATATATATATATATATATATAACATTTAATATATATATATATATATATATAACATTTAATATATATATATATATATATATATATAACATTTAATATATATATATATATATATATAACATTTAATATATATATATATATATATATAACATTTAATATATATATATATATATATATAACATTTAATATATATATATATATATATATATATAACATTTAATATATATATATATATATATAACATTTAATATATATATATATATATATATATATAACATTTAATATATATATATATATATATAACATTTAATATATATATATATATATATATATATAACATTTAATATATATATAACATTTAATATATATATATAACATTTAATATATATATATATATATATATATATAACATTTAATATATATATATATATATATATAACATTTAATATATATATATATATATAACATTTAATATATATATATATATATATAACATTTAATATATATATATATATATATATATATAACATTTAATATATATATATATATATATATATAACATTTAATATATATATATATATATATATATAACATTTAATATATATATATATATATATATATATAACATTTAATATATATATATATATATATATATAACATTTAATATATATATAACATTTAATATATATATATATATATATATATATAACATTTAATATATATATATATATATATATATAACATTTAATATATATATATATATATATATATAACATTTAATATATATATATATATATATATAACATTTAATATATATATATATATATATATATATATAACATTTAATATATATATATATATATATATATATAACATTTAATATATATATATATATATATAACATTTAATATATATATATATATATAACATTTAATATATATATAACATTTAATATATATATATATAACATTTAATATATATATATATATATATATATATAACATTTAATATATATATATATATATATATAACATTTAATATATATATATATATATAACATTTAATATATATATATATATATATAACATTTAATATATATATATATATATATAACATTTAATATATATATATATATATATATATAACATTTAATATATATATATATATATATATATATATATAACATTTAATATATATATATATATATATATATAACATTTAATATATATATATATATATATATATATAACATTTAATATATATATAACATTTAATATATATATATATATATATATATATAACATTTAATATATATATAACATTTAATATATATATATATATATATATATATAACATTTAATATATATATAACATTTAATATATATATATATATATATATATATATATAACATTTAATATATATATATATATATATATATATATAACATTTAATATATATATATATATATAACATTTAATATATATATATATATATATATAACATTTAATATATATATATATATATATATAACATTTAATATATATATATATATAACATTTAATATATATATATATAATATTTAATATATATATATATATATATATATTTAATATATATATATATATATATATATATATATAATATTTAATATATATATATATATATATATATATATAATATTTAATATATATATATATATTTAATATATATATATATATATACATACATATAATATATATATATATATATATATATATATATATACATATAATATATATATATATATACATATAATATATATATATAATATTTTATATATAATATTTTATATATATATATATATACGTATATGATATTTAATGTATATATATATATATATATACTCTGTAAGAAAATCAACAAAACCAGTCACATAGGCTTATAAATTTATTTCCATCCTGTTACGCATTTTTGAAATTTTCAAAAACACGAAAAAAATTTACAGGACTTCTTCAGATCTTTTGTATTTGTTTGTAAATATATATTTTTTTTTTTGTGTGTGTGTATAGATGGGAATTGTTTATATATATTTGTGTGTGTATGTATGTATATATGGGAATTGGCTCAGCTGAATCATAAATTTCTAAAAGTAATGTATTTAATGATCCAAAAGTGAGATAGAATTAAATGTAAAACTTTGCTAATTTATTTAAGTGTTGTTTAAGTTTCATGTATATACATCCCTACAATCAACCTGTAGTGAATATATATGTGTATATATATATATGTGTATATATATGTGTGTGTGTGTAAAACCCTAACTAAAATGTGTTATAACATAAGTTTTTTGAGGCTTATATACTTAAAATCTTCTAAGAAAATAAATCAATTTCCCGCTCACTTTGCATATTTTAATTATTGAAATTCTTCATAAAGTAATCAGAAATCTAGGAAATGCTAATTAGTCTCATTCACTCCTTTCTTATTAGAGGTATCAATATCAACACTGACTGTTGTTACAATGGCAACTTGATAGGTTCACAGGTCATTTAGTAAGAATTAGTATCAAGTGTCTTTTACTTTAGACTCTGTGTAGGAAAGGGTGCGGGGTGTGGTATAATAAAAGTAGGTTCTTTGAATGAAGATTGAGTTTGACTGTTTTCTTTCTTACTGGAGATTACAGTAGTCCTCTAGTAGGAAAGGTAAAGTTCCAACCTCCTGGCCATTTGTGACTTCATTGTGTTTAGTTGTTGAAATATTGCCAAGATGTCACTGGCCTCTCAATACTGGTAGACATCTTAGTCATTCAAACTGGAATCACTGACTTTTCCCCCCCCCTTCCCTCAGCACTTTTTTTGAACCAATCAGAGTGGTTTGTCAATGGTTGTCACTCTTCATTTGTTCAAATTGTTAACAAAAGGAAGTCTTTTTTTGGCAACGTTTAAATTCATTTAGATGTGGGTTTTTTCTTTTTTTATGATTTCAAGTTATAGAAAATGTGGGAAACGTAATGGTTGCATAAATGCATTGTTTTGATAAGTTAAAGGAAGAGAGGGGAGAAAGGCAAGAAACATTTAAGTCTAACGTCTTATAACCAGGAAAAGTTTACACATTTACTGTGGAAGCCTTTCTAAGTGTAAAAAAAAACACGAATAAATGCCCATTTATAGATTTTCCTGGTACTCAAGTTTTTTTTTCTTTTTTCATGTCACTTCAAGTGTTATAAAGAAATTTAGCATTCATTCAAAATACTCAACTATTTCTCTTTGCTAATGGTCCTGGAGATCAGGGTTCAATCCCAGGTCAGGTCATACCAAAGACTTTAAAAATGATACTTGATACTTCCTTGCTTAACACTCAGCATTATAAGGTGTATATCAAGGGTAAAATGGAGCAATCCAGGGAAAGGAATAGCACCTGCCCCTACACTTCGGTATAGTAGCTATTGAAAAAGGAGTCTTCCACTTATTCCTCTGTCATATATGCACATATATATATATATATATATATATATATACAAGGTGTCTCAAAATAGATGCAACCCATTAATATGATAAGGATTTGTTACTGAGACAATTGCAATGGCGGTCATTTGGATCCATCCTGTAAAAATGCATCCTTTGAGCTAGAAACATATCAATGTTTTATAAAATTGCTATAATCTCAGCTCCAGGATGTGCAATTCTTTTTAGATGCAAGTTTTTCTCACCATTCTTAACTGTTGATTTTTCACTAGAGTGTAAGTGACAGCAAGTCTCTTCAGGTCTCTGAAATATTAAATATTAGCAATTCATATCAGCCTTAGTCAAAGATGATAATAAAGATGAGGATATTTGAAAACATTCATGGAATATTAACAATTCATTTCAGTCTCCCACAAAATTACCTAAGATTTTTTTTTGCCTTCCTTCTATGTGGATATTTCCCAATACCTAATTTTTCAGATAATTTATGAGGATCAAATGTGGCATTGAATACATTTGTGTATAAGACGCACTATATTTTGACATTTTTTTTTCTCCTTTTTTGAGTCTTTTGTCATGTGATCTGTTAGATTCTGACTTTTAAGGACATATTCACTTATTTAAGGTATTTTCTCTCTTTCAAACTGTCTTGATGTTTTGCAATAAAATATTTTCATTATTCCACACAATTTTTTGCACTGCTATCATCATTTTTGTTAGTTTTAGATATCTGATTGTATCTTATGGATTTCTTCAAGCACACATTGTGCCAAATGATTCCTCCAAAAGCACCAGCTTCAAATTTCACCTGAGGAGGGCCAAGTAATGTCAGTTGAAACATTGTGATTATCATTAAAGTGTGTGTATATATATATATATATATAATCTCTGTCTCCATATTCAGACAGAGTACCATAAGTGTATATCTTTATTTTGTATGTATATATATATATATATATATATATATACACACACACACTAGTATATGTGTCTCTCCATATATATATATATACACTCACATAGACACACTGTTGTATATGTGTCTCTCTCTCTATCTATCTATATATATATATATATATACACACACACTTGTATATGTGTCTCTCCATATATCACCATTATCAAGCTGTACTAATGGTATGGATTCCCTTGACTTTCTCTTGCCATCCATCCCTATCAGTAAGCGCTTTTGGTATGTCCTCTAGATGGCATTCAGTGACTGCACAGAGTTAATGTATGTTTCTGCTGGTTGGCCAACACTGTTGTGTTCATGTGTAGGGGTCCATGGAGAGCATGTCCTTACATGAGTTTGTCCTTACTACTTGAACAGTGTCCAGCATCTTTTGCCTGGATGATTTGTTTAATGGGAGGTAAGTGGCCATACAACTGCTATTTTGTACAATGCTGCTTCCAGGATTTGTTAAAAACGTCCTTGTAGCTCCTATCTAGCTTTTTCTCAGGCATTTCACTAAATTGGTGCAACCATATAGTAGAACTGACATGGCTATTGCTTGGGAGAATTCCCATCTTATTTTATCAGAGATGAGATTTCTATATGATTGTTAATGTGTCAATAGCACCCATGCCTTACCTATATATATGTTGTCTTTTTTAGTCGATAACATATTGCTACCAATGTATATAAACTGATAAGACATGATAAACTCAACAAATATCATGATAGTCATGTTAAAAAATGAGTGGAATTTTTAAATGAATAAATTTTAATTTTCTTTCTTGTGCATTCAGTAAAGTCTCTTTTTCTTTTTCAATCAGTCTTGTTTGTTTCTCTGATCTTACTGTTTTTTGTTTTTTTAATTTATTTTTCTTTTATTTTTTTAATTTGTTTATTTATTTATTTATTTTGTTTTTACCTCTTTCTCTGATATTGTTCGTAAATCGTTTTTCTGCTCATGGATCACGCCACTGCTTTCTTGTGTTCATTTTCTGAGATCTGCGCTTGACTACTTCTAATGAACCAGAGCTTGTTTTTGTTGTCTAGGATGGTACATCTCTTGCTTCGCCTCCCCCTCATATCAGAAAGAGGCGTCGGGCAAATCTTTTCAAGAACTCTAGCATCAGCATGGGAACACTGCATGTCTCTTCTGGATTCGGCGCCAGTGACAAAAACAGCTGGGAAGGCTACATGGATCCTGGCAGCAGAAACCTAGATATTGATTTTTCCATCTTCAGTGAGGTGAGACAAAAATGGCTGGAGATTGGGAAAGGGACATAAAAAAATAAACTGGAACCCACCACCCACTCATTCTCACCCTCCCAAAAAATCCTGACCCACTCCAAACCCACCCAGTGTTTTCTGAACCTATTTGAATTCTTTGTCTGGACAATTTCTTGTCCCCCCCAAAAAAAATGCAAACTGGATTCTTGATGGCAAATGACACTAATTATTTGTCAATGTGATGCACTATTTTTAAAAATCTTTCAACCCAAAAGTCACGGATCTGTATTATACATAAGAACTATATACTATAATTATTTGTGTATATGACGCACTATTTTTCTAGATTTTTTTTCAACCCACAAGTTAGTTGTGTGTATTATGAGAATTGTTTACCATAATTATTTTTGTATAAAATGCACAATTTTTTTATGTTGACTGTATCCTTTGCAGATAGGGTGGACCCCTCTCCCTCCAAAAAAGGTATATCCTGGATATGAGACTAAACTGCATCTGATAGGGAAGCTTTAGCTCTGTAGAGTAAGGAGTACTCCCTTCATTGCTATTTAGTCTCAGGTCAATTTTGATCCAGAGTGTGAGGACTTGTTAGGGTCCCGTCTATGTGTGGGGGGTCTGTTTAAAAATTAATTGTATTCAATTGGAATACTTGATGCCATATAATTATTAGTATTAGATAGAAATACTTTATATATGAAATTAAATTATTTGTGTGAAGAATAGTTACTTAAAGCTATAATTCTTTAGTAAGGTTTGTTATCATTAGTTACTTGAAACCATTTAACTGTGTGCAAACAAATGATTATTTTTAAGTGGAAATAATAAGGATTATTATTATTATTAGTCACTCAAAACCATTTAACTGTGTGCAAACAAATGATTATTTTTAAGTGGAAATAATAAGGATTATTATTATTATTAGTCACTCGAAACCATTTAACTGTGTGCTACAAATGACTATTATTTTGTAGGAATAATTACTTGAAGCCATATAATTATTAGTATTAGATAGGAATACTTGAACCCAATTAATCAACCAACTCCTAAGCTTCAGGTTGGGATTCGAGTGTAGTATTTGCCCATCTTGGCCGACTCTAGCTTTCTGGCAGTTCACACCTGAAAAAAACAAAAAAATTGTTTCTGGTGATCTCAATCCAATAGCAGTACCTCCCTATTAGACTGACACTTGTACTGACACAGATCATAGGTACCAGGTTATTTTTCACCTTTCCTATGCATACATTCCCTGGCACTTTTCACTCGTCCTGGTCTCACCTTGTAAGAACAAATTTGGTTTCTTCTGTGCAAGGAATTTGATTTTTTTTATGGTATTAGATGAGATTCCTATCTACTATATAAAAACAATGACAAACTAGTTCCTAACATTTCATATGCAAGAGTTTCCTGTCCTTTGTTTTGATTTTTCTTGAACATTATTTGTTCCAGAGACATGAATAGTTTCAATGATGTCAACATCATCTGAAAGAAATTCAAAATAAAGGGCACATAACTCATATTACATATATGTCTGAAAGTCAGGTATCAGTTTGCCATTGTATTTATGTAGTAGCTAGGAACCCACAAATAATTTTATTAAAAAGTCAATGTTATTTGGTGACTGATGTGATGCATTGATTCATAAAACACACCTCAGTTTCAGCTAGCTCTTAAAAAATTAACACAAATAAACTGGTTTAAACTATGTTAGGTGAAAGATTTTTACTTGATATTCATAGCCCTCCCCATTATCATGTCATTTTTGATGTTTCATAGATATTCAGATCCTTATTAAATCTCAATATTTTAGATTCAAAAGCCTTAATAGGTTTATTTAGGTATATTACATAATAAAAGCGTAGTCACTTAATTTTCTTCCTGACTGGTGTTATTTTATATGAAGTATTGGTATGTACTACTGTGATATATTGTTACTTTAGAAAAGAGTTTTTGTTGTTTCTGAAGAATCAATCATCACAAGGGAATCTCCGTGGCGTAGTGGCTAATGGGCTGAACTGTAATTTTCTAGTGACTCTGTTCAAAGACCAATCATGCCATTATGTTAACTTTTGGACTAATAAGCTTGGGAAATCTAAGAAGGCCCTTATCTCTCCCCCCTCCCCCAGCCTTTAAGGCCCTTATTTACCCCCTCCCCCAGCCTTGAAGGCCCTTATCTCTCCCCCAACCCCCCAGCTATGAAGGCCCTTGTCTCCGCCCCCAGCTATGAAGTCCCTTATCCTCCCCAGCTATCGTCTCTTATCCTCCCCTCCACCAGCTATGAAGTCCCCTATCCTCCCCAGCTATCTTTCCTTATCCCTCCCCTCCCAGCTTTGAAATCACTTATCCCCCCACCAGCTATAATGTTCCTTATCCCTCCCCCAGCTATGGGTTACATAGTACCACGATATGTAGCTTTGGCATTGAATAACCTATAAAGGTTGATATGCCATTAAACAAAGAAACTAAAGCTATTGTCACCTTGTTTGCATTTGCAGTTTAATTTGAGAACCACTGTAGCACTAGTGATTCTACTAGCCATAACTCAAAACTGACCCTTGATCTTATAAGTTGCAGGGTGATTTTCTGTGAACCTTTAAAAAGAGAAAAAATAAAATAAACCGTATAAGCTGTCAAATATAGTAATTTAAAATTTTACAAATTCCTGAATAGAAGAATGTCTTGTTCAGTTTTTCTTGCTTTAAGAAGGCCGGACTCCAACCTTCTGGGAAGTTCACATGGCATAGTTTCTAATGTGTTGAATGGTGACATCAAAGTGAGTGAGTTCAAACTTAGACTAATACCTTTGGGGAAGGCGTGAACCCATTTATCCCCCAACTATGGGTTAAATAATATGTCTACCATCCTTGTACATGGATGGCTTTGACTTTAAATAACCCATGAAGGTTGATATGTCATGATACAAAGAAACCAAATAAAAAATATACCGTGTGTATACTAACCCATAGAAATCAAATGGCCAGTATTTGTGCCATGACTTAGGTGTAAATATATCTGGGTGGCTTGAATTCGAGATGAGGAATGCCTATTTCTACATCACTGAGAAAATATTGCAATCTTGTAATTAAAACCTATTATTGAAGCTAAATAATAGATTTGGAAGTTCTAGTTGGGGAGAAGCCACAAACATTGAAGAGAGGGGAATCCTGTTGTTTTCTGGGTTAAATGTACCCTCATACACTTTGGGGTTTTTTTGGGGGGGGGTTTATCAAAGTACAAAAATTTCCAGCATTTTATATTTAGATAAGAATAATTATTTTATAGTATTGAATAAATTTAGAAAGCTAATACAATGCAAAATAATTACCAAATACTTTTAAGAAGAATGGTTTGTGTTTGTTTTGGTTTTGTTTTTTGGTTTGTTTTTTTTAGTCTTTTCCAAGAAAGAGGGATGCTTGGAAACTTTTGCCAACTTAATATATAATTATACATATACACCAGGGGCGGAGACGGGACTAGTGCTACTCGTGCCCAGCACAACCAATAACTCGGTCAATGTTATTCAAAATGGATTAAAAATCAGCCATTAATTTCAAGCAAACATACTTAGTCTGATCTCAAGTAAATTACGTATCTATTCAAGTTTCGATAACTAAGTAGCCAAAAGTTCATAAATATATCTGGGAATAATACAACGATGCTGTTTTGAACGGATGGTCTTTGTCCGGCCACTGTCAGATTCATTGAACATCCCATAAAATCGGCTATAATGTTGAACACGCGCAAATCCGTGCTGAGCACTAGACCCTTATAATAACAGTAATGTTAGAGAAATCCACTTTTGGCTGTAGCCAATAGCAAGAGCAACCCTAACACCATGCTCAAAAATATTAGCACATTGTGGCTGCTGACAGCTGTCTTGGGAAGAGGGAGAGGGACCGAGAGAGAGAGAGGAGGGGATAGCAGATTATAGCCGTCCCCGACGTCATCATCATTGCTATGGTAAATGTTGGTTAAACGGCGTGTTTTAATTCGTTTTTTCACTAACAGATGTCTATTTCTTTAATGAATGTTGCATATATTATATTCTGTAACTAAAATTTGTTTATTTGAATACATTTTCAACAAATAATCTTTATTTTAAGCAAAATTGAAACTACCAGCTGTGTCTGTGTATATTGTCATCAGTTTCTTTATTCTAATAAACATATTTTTCTCGTCATAGTAATGAACATCTTCTCTTTTCTTCTATACTTTTGAAAGGAAAAAAAATTATCTTATCTACTGTATTAACAAGACTATAAATTATATAGTATCCTGATTGTTTACAAAAAAAAAAAAGACCATGCAAGGTACATTTGTCAATCTGTGCTATACAATGGAGAATCACGCAATAGCAACTATGATGACTTACTTTGGGTCCACGGACCACGGGTTGGGAACTGAAGTTGACAGAGGGCGGGTGGGGTGGCACGAGTAGCAAAAATAGGCTAGAATCGCCACTGATACATACACAATGTATAAGTGTGTATACATGCATGAATGAAATTGTCTGACAAACTTAAAAACCAGCCCTGTGTATGTATATACATAGAGCAATTAGACAGATTTGTTCAAATTGGGACCCACATAAGACAAGGAAATCTACAATTAGCAATTTTACATAAGAGACAAAATGATTTGGTGATATTATCACTAGGACATGATATTGCAGAAACTATTGACTGTGAAAAGATTTTGTAAGGTAGACGATCCCATTAACAATTTTCTAATTGGGCCTGGTATTTCCTAGTTCTGGTCTTGCACATGCATATATATATATATATATATATATATATATGATGCTAGATGAAAATGCAGCCCCATCATCTAATTTTGGTTGTATTTATAATTTTCCTGCCAATGTACATGAGCCCAGCAATGAAGCATTAATTTAATGATGTTAGATTTGAATTATGAGATGACAAAATCAGCTGAAAGGTCAAAACAATATTCTACACAGTTTAATATCAAATGACTATTTTTTAAACTAATAACACATACCATGTTCAGAGGTGTCTACTATTTTTCTAAAATGTGAGGAATTCTCTTGGTGTAATAGGTATCATGCGGAACTGTAAGTTCAAACTCCAGTCAATCTATTATGTTCATTTATGGACTAATACCCAAGAAAAAAGGCATGAACTTCCTTATCCCCTCAGCTAGAGATTAAATAGTACCATTACTGTTCTTCTTCAAGGTTGGCTTTGGTATTAGATAACCCATGAAGATTGATATGCCATTAAAAACAAAGAAACCACACCTAATATATATAACCATAACCCTGTAAAAACACAGCAGATTCTACTGAAGTTTTCATGAGTACAATACATTTAAAATGCTCTTAGAGAATAAAGCAATTCCCTGTACAATTAGGAAATAAATGAGGATTTTTTTAAGTCTCTATTAAAGCTGAAAGCCCTTTGTTTGTTCTTTAAACTCCCAACTTAACAGAAATAACTTTGAAATCTGAATTAGAATTCTTTACTCCTCCTTAGATAGAAGCATCAATATCATTAAGGACCACTGTTGCAAGAAAATTATATATATATATATATATATATATATATATATATATATATATATATAAGGGTCATTCAATAAATAAAATAATTTTACTGAAGGAATTAGCTATAAGAAGCACTGTTTTTCAAGGAAATCAAGTGATGGGTCCTTTCATGTCCTTGAAAACTGTTAGCATGACCTTCTTTACTGACTACTGCACAAGGAACTTTTTCATTACTGCAGAGTCGGTTTGTTTCTCCTCTGTGAACTTTCCACTCAGGCTTATTGTGGCAAACTCATGTTTAACCCATTTAAAAAAAAATTTTATACTAAAACGTCCTTCTCTCTATAAATCACACATTCTTCTGGGAATTTCACATTGTTTGTCCTTCTCGGCCACCAAAAATTTGATGACAGAACTCTATTCAAGCCTTATACCCTCAGATTTGCTACCATTTTGAATGGCCTCAAAACATTTTTACAAGACTAAAATGATTTATCAACCAATTTCAAACAATGTAGAGTTTACATTTATGGTTAAAAATTCAGAAAATTTTTTTTTCTTAAAAAAAATTGCCCTTATCAACCCTCATACATACATATACATATATATGATCTAGGAATTTCCAATCCAATTTGCAGTTGAATGATAATTTTCATGAGGTCTACATTCATCTCCCCTTCCTATATAGAAGCATCAATATCATCATGGACCATCATTATAAGATTTCATATATACGTGTGTGTGTGTATATCTCTCTCTCTCTCTCTCTCATATATATATATATATATATATATATGTGTGTGTGTGTGTGTGCACACTCACACATTTTCTCTCTCTATCCCTCTCTTATTCATTGTGATACATATTTTGAATAATAATATCCAAAAATGTGTTGAAGAAATGAAAACCAATTTGTTGAAATTTACAATTTCTTCAAATGATGTGCTTCCCTTATATATGACTTGATAAAACACAAAATTTTTTTATATAAATTGTCATAAGAACAGGTGCTTTGTGAACACCTTTTGTTTGGCAGCTTTTATGATCAAAGAGCATTAACAATGGATGATAACCTTACTGATGTCATGAACAAAAAATGATCATGACTTCAATCTAAATACTGCTCCATTGGCTGGGGGTTGTAGAATACACTGACTGCATCTCTGCAGAGGGGTAAGACTCCCCCAATGTGTGTCCTGAATATGACACTAAACAATCTGATGGTGAGATTCCATTGATACTGAAGCTTTGGCAAATGTGGAACACCCTTTCATTGCCATTGTTCCCAGCTCCACTATGGCCCGGAATGGTAGCACCTTATAGGGCCCTATCTATGGGTTAAATAGAACTAAACTGCATTGTTTGAACTAGAACTGTTTGACTAAACTGAATAGTTTAAAATAGAAATGTTTTTGACAATTAAACTGTGTACTTATGCTAAACTGAATTGTTTGAAATAGAACTGTTTTTACGCTAAACTGAATTGTTTAATATAGAACTGTTTGGATATTTAACTGTGTGTAAAGAAAATCTATACTTACACTAAACTGAATTAGCTGAATTAGAACTGTTTGACTAAACTGAATAGCTTGAAATAGAAATGTTTTTGACAATTAAACTGTGTACTCATGCTAAACTGAATTGTTTGAAATAGAACTGATTATTTGTTTAAAAATGGATTTGGCATTAAATAACCTCCGAGGGTTAACATGCCATAAAAACCAATCCAAATCAATGTTTTGAGTCTGCTCTAATTTCACAATATCAAACTCTAAAGCAACCAGATGATTTTCTTAATATAGTTTCATTTTTTTGCCAAATTAATATCAAGACAAAATAGAATATTAATAAATCAATTGAAATGAAATTTATTTGATTAAAGCAAATAGTAAGTAAAGTTGGTGATTGTAGTTGAGGGCGACCCAAAGGCTTCCCTTTTCAATAGCTACTACACCGAGATGTAGGGGAGGGCGTTACTCCTTTCCCTGGATTGCTCCACTTTACCCTTGAAACGTAACATGATGCTGAGTGTTAAGCAAGGAGGTATCAAGTACCATTTTTTAAGTCTTTGGTATAACTCAACCTAGGATTGAACCCCAGTCTCCTGGACGATTGGCAAACGCTCTACCCACTAGACCAATGAGATCAACCACAATATTCTTCATATTCAGTTATAATATTCAATTCTATCTTATAGTATTATTAAAAAGTCCCAAACTATATTATAAACCCTTTTTTTTCATCCTCCCAGCTAAAAGTTAAATAGTACCACTATTGTTCTTCTATAAGGCTTTGGCATTAAATAACCCACAAAGGTTGATATGCCTTTAAACCAAACCATCGTCTAGTTATATTTCATAGTATTATTCACGAATCACAAACTATATTCAATAATAATTTTCAATTATATTTTAGAGTAATCGCATTAATTGCAAAAAAAGTTAAATTAAAAAAACAAAACAAAAAAAATCCCCTAAGCAATCAGTGTTTTCATAACAATTTCCCTTGACAAAGTCTATCTGATAGTATCTTTATGAAGTCATATTGGTAAAACATATTAGACAATTAAATTGTATATTTCAAGAACTTGGTTTTTGTTTTTCTGTTGTATTTCATCATCACAATATTATTTATATATATATATATATATATATATATATATATATATATATATAGTACATATTATGTACATTTAGTTGAATTTTGATTTGAAATATTTTTATATATATATGAAAACTGAAAACCAACCAAAATTATCAAACCTTCTCTGAAGATACTAAGAAGGTAGAAACACAAGTCAGAAAGAACAAAATATATAATTTAAAAAAATGTAAATCTCTTTGTAGAACTATTCATTTTAAAATATAATAT
>OY757944.1:30136183-30151183 GCA_963585895.1 Sepioteuthis lessoniana
GAGGGCGACCCGAAGGCCCCCTTTTAGTAGCTACTACATCAGGGTGTCGGCAAGGGCACTACTCTTTTTTTTTTCTGGATTTCTCCACTTGATTTGTACCTTATAACACTGAGTGTTAAGCAAGGCAGCATCAAGTATCAATTTTTGAGTCTTCGGCATGACTCCACCTGGGATTGAACCTTGGTCTCCTGGGCGAACACTCTACCCACTAGTCCAAGATTTAGGGACACATTAATTTTTAAGGAGAGTACAATTAGTTTGGACTAGTTGCTGTACCAAGCCTAAAAGAGCGTAGTCTGCCCTACTATTTACCCATATCCGAGAGAAGAACAGATGGATTCATGTCTTTTCTAAGTTTATTATCACAAAGCAAAAATGTAAACAGCCTTGTCCACGATTTGAACTTGAGTCGCCAATTCCAATTGCTTTGATGATAACCGTTGTACTAAGCACACCTCTTCTCTTTGTATGTGACTGCAACCCAACAAAAACTGCACATTGAAGGTAGATTTTTCTTGGAGTATTGGATTTAAAATACTCTTGAAGAATTCAATAAAGCCATTTTCAGTCCAATTTGCAAATGAATGATAATTTTGAAGGATTTTCAATCATGTTAATATATCATGATCATCCAAATTCTCAATATGATTGTGATAACTTGGTTTGGACTGGTGAACACTGTGTGTTTGCTGTTGAAACATTTTAGATTGGTGATAACTATAAAATGCTTATTAGAATCTTTCACTCCTTCCTCAATAGAAGCATCAGTATCATCATGGACCACTGTCAACTATTAAATATTCATTAAAATCTTTCACTCCTTTCTAAATAGAAGCATGAATATCATCAGGGATCACTGCTAATTAGAATCCTTCTCTCTTTCCTCAATAGAAGCATCAGTATCATTATGGACAGCTGTTACAACAAAAACCTCATTGGTAATCTTGTATACATTAAATACCTCAAGTAATAAGAGCTTATATATAAATGTCAGTTGTGCATCTAAGTTGATAGTTGACTTTTTTTTTCTTAATGTTATTATTTGATGGAGTTTGTTTTGTGTAGAGGTTAAGTTTTTTTTGTTTTTTTTTTAATTTTCAAATCAAATCAGTAAATTAACCACCTGCATTTAGAGTGTATAATAACCCTTTTCAGGTAATTTTACTAAAATTTCCTGATATAGTTTTGAAAGGATCACTTAATAAGTTTGTACTTTGACTTCCAAAGGCAAAATGTTAACTACTTTTTATGACATGAAATTTCAACAAAATATTTTCATTCAAATATTTATTCAGACAAATTAGGAAAGAATACTGTTGAAAGTTCTCTAATCACCAAATGTTTGAAATTCTGCAGTCTTCCTCTTTGATCTTCACACCTTCAACATAACGAGCTGTTTTCAACACTTTAAAGTGTGAAGCTAATAAACCTCTGGTTTTAACTACAGGTTAGTTATGATTGGTCAATGGCTCAGCACCATAATTGCTATGCAAATTAGTCAACTGTGCTATCTTTATCATCTACTAACTCCAAACATCCAATTATCAAAGGGGACATAACTCATTAACTCTTCTCTTGGCAAGAGCTTTAATTACTTAAATACTATTTTAATATTATCTTAGTTCTATTAAAATAATGGTATTATTTGATACAATAAGATGTTCCCAGTGAGAAAAGATCAGAGGTAACATTAACTGTGGTACAATTTAAATTCTTAACTGATGAATATTTTTCATTGCTAAAGTTAAAAATTACTCATAGGTTTTCATATTGAATCTAATGAAACAATTAGTCAGGTATAAGAGTGATTTTCTTTTTTAAAATTCAGTCTTAAACAAAAACAATCTTCAATTTGTATGTGACTGTAAATGCCATCCTTTGTATCTTGTTTGATAATTATATATTTAATGTTCGAATTTTCTTCACAGTAATCAGAAGCAACAGCTTCTTGCAATCACATCTTTTGCTCTTACAGATATGATATTGTATCCTCTCTATATAATAATTTTCTTAATTGACAATTCTTTGATGTTTAAAGAATTATTTGTAAATAAAACAATTCAATCTTCAGAAGTATTGATTATGAAATATAAAACAATTTTAAATAATTCTGAAATTACAGTTTGATAAAAAAAAATTTTGAATAAAAATTTACTTTTTTAAATCTATTTATATATTAAAAATGTATGTGTGTGTGTAACTGTAAAAATGTATGTGTGTGTGTAACTGTTGCCCAGCAATGGAAATTTACTGCCCCCTTTTTGGGGGAGGCTATCTAACAACTATTGTGTCAAGGGAGTGTCACAAATACAAAGACTTCCTTAAAAAGGGTCTTGTTTTCTGTGAAATTGACTGTTGATCGGTGACAGTTGAGGCTGCAAACTATCATGAAACCCACTTCATTCTTTGAGAATTAAACTGGAGGAAAAGAAACAGCAAAACTAAACTGACAGAGCTGCCATGAAACTATAAGGAGAACTGCTAACATAAATAGGACAATTTTCAACCTTTTTTTCCCAGCTGGCTTGCTTTACAAAAAAAAAAAAAAGTAGGCAGACTGTGGAGAGCTTTTTATTTGTGTAATAGCAATAAAATGTTTTAACTTAAAGAATAGATGAATTTCCTGTCAAATATGCAACTTAATAATATGGGACGTGTATTCATGTTCACCTTGACCCTTATGATTTTAGGGAGATAACTATTGAATGTTAATTATAAAGTACTTTCCCTTATTTGTTATATTAATTGCCTAAGTATGATGTGATTTAACATTTTAACGTAATGGCATTTATGTAAGTATTTTAAAATTGTAAGGTAGTTTATTTTTTTCTTTTCTTTCTTTTTCGTTTTTTTTGTTTTTTTCCAATCAAGTCTTTCTCTTTAACTTTGTTGTTTGTTTCCAGTCGACAGCTTGTCAAAGACTAGAGGATGAAGAATGGTTCCATGGTGTGCTTCCCCGGGAAGAAGTCCAGAGACTCCTAGTCAATGATGGCGACTATCTTGTTCGTGAGAGCAAAAACAAGAAGACAAATGAAGTTGTCTATGTCTTATCTGTTTACTGGAAAGGACACAAACATTTTATCATCCAAACGGAAGAGGTAAGATAAGTTTCTAACCTGGTTTTATTCTGTTGACAACTTGAAAAACAGGTAAGACATGTTGTGTGTTAAGAGTTGAACAATGATTAAAAGGGAACAAATCACTATATCTTGATTGGTCACACAAGACTTACGCTCTCTTTTTTACTCAAACAGGATAAACAAACACAATATAAAGCATGTCAAACATCGTACTGCTTCTTCCCTGTGAATTTCTTCAAATCTGTTACACGTCTTGGGATATTCAACTGTCAACATTTTTTGAATGGAGAAGGTCAACTTCAAATTAGTTTAAAGTAATGCTACAAAGTTTTTATTGGCTATGGAAGTGATTTCTAATGTGGAAAGAACATACACAGTAAACTCTTCCTGCTACAACCCATGCTAGAAGAATAAAAACTAGCTTTCAGAAAATTAAAAAAAAAAGAAAAAAGTCACTATTTCAGGTGTTGCCATTCTGGGCCTGAGTGAACCTGGGAGTGATGGCAATGAAGGAGTGCTCCACATTCCCCAAAGCTTTAGCATGCCTTGAACCACACCATCAGATGGTTTAGTGTCATATCTAGGACCCTCATTGCAGAGGAGTAAGATCCCCTGCAGAGGTGCAGTCGGTGTATTCTACAACACTGGGAGAATGAAAACCAGCTTTCAGAAAATAAAAATAAAAAACAAACAAAAAATACAAGGTACTATATCTCGATTGTGTGTTGGTCATACAGGACTTCTTCACACCTTTACACTTAAACAAGAGGAACAACCATAGTGAACAGCATGTCAAACACTGTTAAACATTTTATCACAGAATGCAAAGATTTAGCTTTCATTTGATAACTTTTTCAGTACAAATATGAAGAGACCAATTTGAAAATGTCTATGGGTGACATTTTATCCTTCTTGAGAGAAATAAAATTATACCAAAATATATAAATGGAAACATAATCAAATACCATACAAAATAATTAGTAGAAAACAGTCCAAGAAAATGTTGATACATTGTTAAAACAAATCTTAAAACAACTGTACAAAAAATATAAATGATTTCCTAATGTTGGGGTATAAAATTACCCCAGGTGGGTTGACATGCCATTAAAATCAATATTCCCACTGATACTGTGATTTCACATCTTTTTCCTTCTGTTGGGCAATGGTTGTCAATATAGAACAGGATTGCCAAATTGAATAACAAGGGCGACTAAGCTTTGTAATCTGTTGCTCTTAACTCTTGGTATGATTTTTAAAAAATAATTTGGACGACTACTGATGGATTGTTTCTTGATTCTGATACTTTGTAACGTAGTGGAACATATCAAATTATTTGGAGAGGAGAAAGAAGGTACTGCTAAGTATCTCTCATTGCCCTTTAAGGAGCCAATAAAGTCTTAGAATACACAGGCTGCCTTCTCTGCAAAAGGCAAAGGTGTACCCCCTCCACCAAAGGGGATATCCTGGGTATGGTACTAAACTACATCCAGTGATCAGGTTCCAGTTCTGGAGAGTAGAGAGTCACCCCTTCATTGCCATTATTGATTTATATACGTGTGTGTGTATGTATGTATGTATGTATATATATATATATATATGTGTGTGTGTGTATATATATATACACACACACACACACACACACACACACAGAGTTATGGACCTGAGGGTTGTTGGAATGGGTGAATAATACAAAAGGCAAAAATATGGATAAAATTCCAGTTTTTACATGAGGTTCCCAATTATTTTATGTCTTCTTATTCTGGACCCTACCTGCAATTATAAATAACTGCTCCAATGGGTCTATGATGTTTAAGTATAAATATAGTGCACCTAAATATTCTTTCAACAATCTGCAGAATCATTTGTAAGACATTAAAAATAAAAATGAGGTGGGAATTCCCCAAAGCTGAAGACAATTTTACAAATTTATCTAAAAGAAAATGTTATTGGTCCAAATGTGAATGAAAATAGAAGGATAAAGAAGATTAAATATGAATATTAGGAAAAAAATTTAAAGATTTATATTCTTGGAATGATGTGTGCATGTATAGTGTGACGATACCCCCCTTCGCCCCCCCCCGAATACGTCAACTTCTTCAAGCCATTTCTCTTCTTGGCCGGTGATCAACTAGTGGTTCCAATAGTGGTATCGCACATTTCTTCATAGCTACAAGAAATACAATCAAGGGAGCGGGAGAAAAAGAACAAACGAACAATATGCTTGGGTTAACTTAAGGTGCAAGAGAGGAGTTATGTAACATTTCATTCCCTTTGTGCATATGTAGACTAATGCTAGCGTGAATTTCTAGTGAAATTTCTACAAAGCTACTCCGAATGCCAACCCATCTTGACCGGTCTTCTTTCACTGGTACTGGACTCACTCATGCCGACTGCTCACTTCTGCTGTCCAGTGTTGACTGGCCACTCACGTCACCCTTTACCAACTGCCCTCTCCGAGTTCCTTTTTCCAATTCCTCCTGCGTTCCCTTACCCACTTCCGGTCACGTCGAGATTGCGGGCTCAGGCCTTTGTTTGGTTTCGCACCAAAACAAAGGGATCGTCTGCTTGGCGGACCACCTACATAGTGTTACATAGTGATTGTAGTGAAACTGAAAGGCAGAACTTGCAGACTGCTGTCTCCGATGAGCCAACTGGGATTCATCATTCAAAGAGACCACGAGTCGTGTGCTGTCGTTTACGTGAATTCAGCAATCATACTTGGTTGGATAAAAATAGAACAGGTGGTGAACGAGAGATGAAATGTGATAATGAAGCTGTGTGAATTGAATTCCTTTTATAGCAACACCAAAAGAAACAAGAAGTGACTAGCAAAATGGCCTACCTTGAAGTTCAAAAATGGCACGAATGTATCTTGCGTGTAGAGTACTGGAAGTATAGAAAAAAATGGTAGCGTAAGCGTCGTTGAGAGTGCAATTTGTAGGCCCCGCGTTTTGTCTAATATGCAAATTTCGGTCAGCTAAGAACCGGTATAAAAGAAGCATTGTGGAGAGGGGCATTTGGTTGGTTACTTCACTACTGAATCGTGCAAACCAGTGTATTGACGTTGCGAACGAGAGAAAGAAATAGAGAAATGGGACTGGTGGTGAACTGTCGGCAAGTGAGAGAAAGAGACCGAGAAACAGGACCTGTGGCGAGCAGTTAAAGGACTTCAGTGACAATAATATCTTTTAAAGTAAAGAAGTTAGTTATCAGCTTTTATTCATCTTGTTGGAGATTTCATAAATGTCTTTTTTTTTTTCCTCTTCTCTTTGTTTTTTTTTTTTTCCTCTTCTTTTATCTGAATTGGTCAAAGAAGGTATTTTCCATTCTATCTTTTTAAGGGTCACTGTTCTGTGCTTACTAGCAATATAGACTTGGTTACTTCAGGATGTATTTTGGGAGTTTTTTTTCATTTGTCTTTTTCTCCTGATTTCTTCATTTGAGAACTTAGCTGGCTGTTCATGGCGAATGAGTTGGCTATGTCAATTCTTTTCCTCCACCCTGTAACATTTTCACTTGAAGGTATCGAGTAAATATACAACCACCAAATAAGTTGGTGACAGTAGTCGAGGGCGACCAGAAGGCTCCCTTTTCAATAGCTACACCAAGGTGTAGGGGAGAGCGCTGCTCCTTTCCCTGGATTGCTCCACTTTACCCTTGATACGTACCTTATATTGCTGAGTGTTAAGCAAGGGGGTATCAAGTACTATTTTTAAAGTCTTTGGTATGACTCGACCTGGGATTGAACTCGGGTCTCCCGGACCATTGGCGAACACTCTACCCACTAGGCCAATGGGCGGTCACTTGAAGGTAGTTGGGCCAAACTGGACTTTTCTTTGCTGAATGAACTCTTGACTTTCCTTTTTAGACCATAATATCAATTACAGATTCTCCAGGGACAAATCTAGAGTTTTGTCCAGACCATGTGACATGCTTTCATTGAAGGTCAACCCACTGATTGACCTCAAATAAGAAATCTGTTACCATGCTCTGGAAATAATATCAAGAATATAAGTGATAAGACAAATCATCATCATCATCATCAAGACGTGCCGCCTGCACGGATATCCTTGACCATCTCACGCCACTTTTCCCTATCGTTCATCACCTCCGGCAGGTCTTCTGGGTTACATCCTGTGTCCTCACATAGCTGCTGTATGTAAGTTCGGGCTGGTCGTCCTGCTTTTGCTTGGCCATATGTGGGGGTCCATAGTAGTATGTCACTAACGAGCTCGTCTTTGCTTCTCCAGCAGTGTCCAGCGTGTCTGGCTCGTCTGACCTGTATAGTTTTCGTGATAGGAGGTAGGTGGCCGTACAGTTGGCGTCTCGTGGGGTGTTGTCGCCAGGACTTGTTCAGTATTGCTCTCAACATTTTTGTGTAGTTGCCGTCAAGTTTCTTCTCCAGCCGTTTGGTTAGCGTCCATGTAGTGCATCCATATAGCAGTATCGATACAACTGCTGCCTGGAAGAAACTGCGCTTCATTTCATCGGTCAGGTCTGATTTCCATATTATTGAGAGCCTATCTATAGCCGTCCATGCTTTCGTCAGCCGTGTGTCGATGTCGTTTTCTGTTGATGAGACGCTACTTCCTAGGTATGTGAATTTGTCCACTAGCCTCAGAGAGGCTCCGTCTAGAGTGGTAATGTTGCCCGTTTGGTTGTAACACATATATTCAGTTTTGTGCGCATTGACATGGAGGCCAATGCCTGCTGCAGCTCGTTCCAAGCTATGCAGTAGTGTCTCTGCTTGATTAGGCGTATTCGCCAGTAACGCTAAGTCATCAGCGTAGTCGGCGTCTGTGATTGTTTTTGCGGGGTACCTTTTGCTTCTTTTCTTAGTCAGCTCAAAGCCATTTTCTCTGATTTTGTCGATCGAAGTTCTAAGCACGTAGTCTAGAGAGATGATAAAGAGGTATGGGGCTAGCGTGTCTCCTTGTAGTACTCCTGCAACAATGTCGAAGTATTCCGTGTCTCCATCTGGTGAATGTACCTTTACTTTTGTGTTTTTGTAGAGGATCATTATTGCTGCTACGGTTTCTTTTGGTAGGCCGTATGCTAGTAGGATTAGTTCCATTTTCCCTCTGTGGATGGAATCGAAGGCCTTGGTAAAGTCGACAAATAGTAATGTCGCCTGAAGGTTTTTTGCCCGGACGCCTTCAAGGATTCTATGGATGGTCAATATTTGTGAGGTTGTGGATCTATTTCTCCAGAAGCCATTTTGGTTTTTCCTAAGGATGTTGTCTATTTGGGGTTCTATGCGGTTTCGTAGAAGGGCATTGTAGATTTTGGCTGCTATGGATGTAAGCGTTATCCCTCGGTAGTTCTTGGCTAATCCGAGGTCGCCTTTTTTAGGAAAAGGAAGGATGCATCCCTTCATCCATCTTTCTATCCTATTTTGACTATAGACAGCGTTGCATTGCCGGAGCAGTATATCGTCAAATTTTCTAGTCTTCCATACTTCTGGGGGGATCTCGTCTAGCCCTGCAGCTTTCCTATTTTTAACTTTTTTAAGAACCGAGTCGAGTTCTTCTTTGGTGAAAGGCCCTAGTTTAATGTCTAATTGCTTACTGATAATTCTGGTGATCGGTTCATCCGTTATTTTCGGTGGGCTTCCTAGTAGATTTTTGAAATGCTGTTCCCACAGTTTTACTCTTTCTTGTTGGCTTGCAGCTTTCAATTTTGCTTTGGCTGTGCTCTTCCTTCTACTTACTTCGTTTATTGTTTGCCAGGCTATCCTGGATTGTCTATCTTCCACCAAGTCTCTAATCTTATCTATCTGATTTTGTATGTATTCTGCCTGTTCTTTTAGATATATTCCTGCTAATTGATATTGTGCTTTTTCTAGTTTTCGGGCATTTGTGTTTGTATATGACAAAATAGGAATATTTTTTGTTTTGATTTTTATTATTTTCTATAAAAATCAAAAACTGATATGTTATAAGAGAAGTGACAAAAGATTCATTGGTGATGTAGCATGTTCATTTGTTAAATGAAAATTATTTTCTGATATCCAAATGTCTTCAACAAACTTTTATATATCTGTAGTGAGGACACCTGGCTAATCGGTTTTTCATTAATGAGAACTGTTAAGTTTGGGAGGAGTGCATTTCAAATCGGTTATGTGTAACCCCAATTCTGTCTAGCTATTTCAAGACAGGGTAATTAGGTTCCATATATATATATATATATATAAGTGTTGGTTGTCACTAAATCACTTTGTGGGTATGTGTCGAACCAAGTGCAACATAATATGGAGAGGGCTCAATATCTAGGATAGAGCTATTATATGATAATTATAAATATATATGAAACTCAGGGGTCACAGTCTATATTCCATGAATTAAATATATATATCTAATATATATTTATTTATTTATTTATTTATTATTATATATGTGTGTGTGTCTGTGTACGCACTCGTTCTCTCTCTTGCAGGCTATTTAAATAAACTTACTTGTGATATATATGATCAATCCTACTCAGTGTGTGTGTGTATATATATATATATATATATATATATATGCTGCCTAATAAATAATATTACTTGTTGGAAAAACTTTTGCTAAAATTCCAGTTTTTCTAAATTCTATAGAAAATGAGCAAATCATTTTAAGGCAATGTTTTTATTTTGAATAAACCCTATTTTTTTTGCAATTTGAATATTTTTGTCAAGTTGTCCTCACAGTCATTTCTATGAGATCTGTCTTTCTTTTTCAGGGTGGTTGGCGCCTTGAGGGTCCAGTGTTCCCCACCATTCAGCACCTCCTTGAACATCAAATAATGAAGGGTCAACCTGTAACAAATAAATCCCAAGCTATTTTGAAGAATCCTATCCTACGAGAACCTTGGGAATTGAAGAATGATGATATTCTTCTTGAGATGAAGATTGGCAATGTTAGTACGTCTGCTGGTGCCTCCCAACTTTGGTTTAGAACAATCCTGGCATTTCTCTGAGAGTCATTGTCTTTTGGTTTGGATCTACATATTGTACATTTTAAAGTTTAATGTCAAAACTGACCATGAAGCAAAATTTTAGCTTCTTTTTTTTTTTTTAAGTAATAGTATTTAAAAACAGACTGAGTCTCCCAAGTTTGGAACATTCTAACTAAAAAAGATTTTTTTATTTATTTGTTGAATTTCCAAGTTTGAAAAATTCTAGCCAATTTTAGTTTCTTAATAGTTTTAGAAGATGGGCAAATACATTTAAAAGAATATTTTGGTCAAAATCTCACAAGCCATGTGGAAAAATGCAGCAGCAAAGGCAATTTCCAAAAATAGCCACATATGGCCATTTTTATTGATGACAATTTATCTTGTTTATCCCGATTGTGGGGGGAAGTAGAATACTTGTGACACCTCAAAAACATGGACCTGGATGCTGATTGCATTATTGCTAGACAGATATTCTATCAAATATAACTAACTCTTCTTAGCTCAATCACCTAGGGCAGTAGAATACACTCTCTGCATCTCTGCAGACGAGTAAGACCTCTATCCAACAAGTGTCCAGCATATGACACTAAACTGCATCTGATGCTGATCTCTCACGATTGCTACACAGACATTCTGTCAAATAGTCAGCTCCTAATTCTCCTTGGTTCAATCACCTAGGGGAGTAGAATACACTCTCTGCAGACGAGTAAGACCTCTATCCAACAAGTGTCCAGCGTATGACACTAAACCTGCATCTGATTGGGAATGTAGAGTACCCTGTCATTGCCTTTATTCCCAGATCCACTCTGACCTGGATTGCTCATACCTGTTAGGGTCCTCTCTTTGGGTCAAATATAATTGTTTAACCATTTAACTGTGTACAAAAAAGAGTAATGTTGAATAGAATTATTGTGTTGTATAGCAATACTTGAAACCATTTAACTGTGTGCAAACAAATGAGCCCTGGCTTTTTTAAAATGTTACCTACAAACCATTTATGTACAAATCGTGTGTGTGTGTGCATGCATGTATGTGTGTGTGTGTGTGTGTGTGTATATATATATATATATATATATATAGGATTTGGCATTGAATAACCCGTAAGGGTTGATCTACCTTAAAAACCAACTAACCTCTCTTGGTTATGTTCTCTCTGTGACAAATCGCAACAGATAAGGATGGGTATTAGAGTAAAGTGAAGAGTTAATGTTACATAAAAACCTGCTATGAAAAGTCTAATCAGAAAATTTTAAAGATTCCTTTTTACTTTGAAAAAATATACACACATGTACATACAAATACACATATACCTACATATTTACACAGACACGCAAGTAAAATAGTCGAGTATACTGTACTAATTTGAGAAGACACACTTAGTGTAACTATTATCATCATGGGAAATGGATTCAGTGACTCTGAAGCTGGGGGTGGCTGTAGAATACACCGACTGCATCTCTGCAGAGGGTTAAGACTCTCCCTCCCCCAATGAGTGTCCTGGATATGACATTAAACAATCTGATGGTGAGGCTCCAGTAATGCTGGAGTTTTAGAGAATGCAGAGTGCCTCTTTATTGCCATCACTCTCAGGTCCACTCAGGCCTAGAGTGGTAGTACCTGATAGGGTCCTATCTATGAGTCAAATAGAACTGTTTGACATTTAAACTGTGTGCAAACAAATAACTTATGCTAAATTGAATTGTTGGAAATAGAGCTATTTGATCATTTAACTGTGTATGAATGAATGATTGATGTTTAATTGAATTGTTAATGATACATAGCAATACTTGAAACCATTTAACTGTGCGCAAATGAATAAGTAATGTTGAATAGAATAAGTAAGTTGATGACCGTATATATATATATATATATATATATGCAAACAAATGACTGATATTAAATTGGGACTGTTACGTAACAATACTTGAAACCATTTAACTGTATGCAAAAGAAATGAGCTCAGACTTATTTAAAAATGTATCTACCGATCATATATTTTATATATATGCAAAAACGGGATTTGGCATTAATTAACCAACAATGGTGGGGGTGTCCTCGTGGTGTAATGGTGTAAGTGATGGACTGCGGAATCGTAGTAAGCGAGTTCGTACTCTAGTCACGCTATTACGTTCACTTTCGGGCAAATACCCTTGGGAAAGGTATGAACCTCCTTATCCTCCCAACTATGAGTTAGATAGTACCACTACTGTTCTTCTAGGAGAATGGCTTTGGCATTAAATAACCTACAAAGGTTGATATGCCATTAAACAAAGAAACCAAGCCAAACCAACAATGGTTGATATGCCATAAAACCAAACCAATCAATTTCTCGAGTCTGTTAAACTATGGTATCTCTACTTAAACCAACTCAAAGTAAACCTAACATAGTCATGTGATCAAAATGGCATCCATCAATAAAAATAATAAAATTTAAGGTTTTTATTTTGAATCAAGACAATTACTCCTGTGATCTATAAAATGTATACTGGTTGGTAAATTTTGCCTTTAATTTCTTTCAGGGTAGGGTGGAAATATTCAACATTATCCCCTACCCTACACAACAAAATCATTTTTATTTTTATGGTTTATCAAATAAAAAAAACCCTTTTAATTCTTGTGCTTTGTCTTCAGGGTAATTTTGGTGAAGTCTATAAAGGTAAGTATCAACCAAAGAATATGGTAGTGGCAGTAAAAACTTGTCGAGACAGCCTGACTGAAGAACAACGCAAGACTTTTCTGCAGGAAGGGCGTATTTTGAAGCAGTATGACCACCCGAACATTGTCAAATTTATTGGAATAGCTGCCCAAAGAAAACCTGTTATGATCGTCATGGAATATGTAGCGGGTAAGTTATAGCTGTCCTACTTGGTAAATAAAATCAAGAAATAAGAATGTGTATGTGTGGGGTTAAGTTTTCATGTCATAGAAGAGGGGCCATCCCCATGGTATAGAGGTAAATGTGCTTGACTCTGAATTCAAATTTGCTGTACACTGCTTAAAGACTGACATTTGTGTTGCATCTTGTCCATGTAGGGCAGATTGGGCTTTTTATGCCCTGACAGGTGAGGCTGTTGATTAGACCAACTGCACTGCTGCTGAGTCTATTTGTTTACTGTTGGAAATAGAACTGTAAAAATGGATTTGGCATTAAATAACCTACAATGGTTGATGTGCTACCAAACCAAACCATTTTATTGTCATATCATAACTCCAGCCCAGTCAGCTGGAGCTGTAGAATACACTGACGGCATCTCTGAAGAAGAGTAAGACTCCCTCACCCCAATGAGTGTCTTGGATATAACATTAAACCATCAGATAGTGAAGCTCCAGTTCTGGTGTACCCCCTCATTGCCATTACTCTTAGGTCCACTCTGACCCAGAGTGGTAGTACTTGTTAGGGTCCCTGATATGGGTCAAATAGAAATATGTAAGCATTTTCTAAACATGAAACTATTTAACTGTGTGCACATAAATTACTGATGTTAAATTGATTCATAGCAAATTTTCGAATCATATAACTGTGTACAAACAAATGAGCTCTGGCTTGTTTAAAAATAACATTACCTATAAACGATTCGTTTACAGATCATATATATTTAATATATATGTGTGAACAGGATTTGGCATTAAATAACCTACAATGGTTGATATACCATAAAACCTAAATCATATATATTTTATATATATGTATAAAGAGGATTTGGCATTAAATAACCTACAATGGTTGATATGCCATAAAACCTAACCAAACCAAATCATATGTATTTTATATATATGTATAAAGAGGATTTGGCATTAAATAACCTACAATGGTTGATATGCCATTATTGCTTCCCATTTAGCTTTGTTTAGTCAAAATCTTGAGACCCGAATGGAGGGAGGCCAAGGGAAGTAGATAATTTTTGCATCTGGCCACACATATTGAACATTTGAATTTACTGATAAGTTTGCTTTCATCTTTGAAATTTTGTAACATAAACATTTGTAAGTAGGTTTATTGCAAACTATTTCAAATGTGTTTTTTTTTTTTTTGGTTTCAGGAGGATCTTTATTATTATTTTTGAGAAAGAATGGCCGGCAACAAACTAGACAACAACTTGTACTTATGTGTGAGAATGCATCAAGTGGCATGAATTTCTTGGAGGAGAAAAATTGCATCCACAGGTAAATATCTCCACTTCTATAATTACTAATGAACTGGACATTATTTTACTATACACAATAAGCCCAATATTTTGGTTTTGTTTGGTTTATTTATGTAGTGAAAAATAGGAAGAAAATCGGCACTCAACCCAGTGCAAACGTCAGCGCATATACTCTGCATGCAAGATCCGTTTCTTTGACTAGAAAAAAACATGGCTGACATGAGTGAGCTTTTATTGCAAATGGTCATGCATCTTCATGCCGGCAGTCATGTAAAACCGCGGAGAGTGAAGATGCGCATGCAAATGAGAGCCGGCAGAAAAGGACACAAAAAAAAACCGAATGTGGTTCAGCGAGAATGTGTCATTTTGTGCTTTGCTTTTGTGACATTGTTTTTGCTTTGGACAAGAATTGATAAGAGGAGAAACTGAGTTCAGTTTAAAGAGACAGGACAAAGAGAACTACTGAATATCGAAAGGAAGTTATTGGTCATTGAGAGACGCAACGATTTTATTTGGCATAAAAACTCAACTAGAAATTGCCTGATTAAAGAGCGGTTTCATTGGTTATTCATATTTCAGTATTGACAGAGTGCGCATCTTAATTTAATCTATGACCTTATGCCCCTAAAATGGTTGATATGCCATAAAACCAAACTCGCTGTGGTTAGGCTTCAGTTTGTGAAAGAATCACTTGAAAATACAACTGCATGTCTTCCTTTTTTTTTTCTTGAGTCTGGTCCAGAAGGAAGTTGGAACATTGGTTTTAAAGTGAGTTGGATTTTTTTGTGACCACAAGTCTGACTTTCCCTGTAGTGAAAATTGGGATGTAAATCGCCACTCGC
>OY757944.1:30156183-30181183 GCA_963585895.1 Sepioteuthis lessoniana
GCAAATACCTTTGGGAAAGGTATGAACCCCCTTATCCTCCCAGCTATGGGTTAAATAGTACCACTACTGTTCTTCTAGGAGAATAGCTTTGGCATTAAATAACTTACGAAGGTTGATATGCCATTAAACAAAGAAACTAAACCAAACCAATCACCTTGTGCCTTGCTTCACTCTGTGTGTTATTTGAAAGCCACACAGATGAATGTTCAACATTGTCTAATTTTGTAACTTTTCTTTCACAATTTGGAATTGGGGCATGATGTCACAAGAACAACAAAATCTTTTTCTCATGTGAAAGGTATAGGTGCAATTGATTATGGTAAGTTTGCCAGATGGTTAAAATTTTGTTTGGGTTGCAAACACTCAACAATCAGATAAAGTTCAAGAAGCCTTTACCCATAGATTCTGATGTAGTGCTCCTAGTAAAAGCTTCAAATCTGCCTAGTAGCAATTGGAGTGTATCAAACAAGCTCAGCATCTCACAGTCTGGATCATCCTCTTCACAGATCATCCAGAGCTGCCAAATTGTGCCTTACTTTACTAAAACTTTGGAAATTTTTTGACTCTCCCAAATAATTTATCATCTCTGAAATAACCAGAACACTGTGGTTATAATAACCATTATGAAGTCACTTATCCAAGTATATTAATCTGTAAAATGTCTTTTACTTAATAAATCAAATTGATTTTTGTGTTGATTGAAATTTAAAAAAAATATTTCTTTATGATCAGAAATCCATTTTTTAAAAATTAATTTTTTTAAAATTTCTATTAGGTTACCGTATGCCAGCTCCTCCAGGAACACCCGAAGAGATCTATGAACTGATGTTACGATGTTGGACCTATGAGCCTGAATCTCGACCTCATTTCAATGAAATTCATAGAGATCTAAAGAAAATCTTGTCGACTTATTAAAGACGACATTTTACAACAGAATGAAGGTCATTATAAAAAATAAACCTCTCAGGACTTGCCGAAAAGTGATATTTTCTTACCCCTCCCCACCTTTCTGTTAAAGTTTTTTGGGTGACATTCAACTTGAACTGGGTCAGAGTTGTTCCAAGCCTTTTTTTCATCTTATTTTCTTAATTTGGAAGAAAGATCACATGGTAAACGGCTTTTTAAAAAAAGACTAAAAACAAAGCTAATATAATTTTTTATCTGCCTTAAAATTTGAATTGCTGTTAATGAATTTTTTTTCTTTTTTTTTGTTTGGAAAAAGATGAAAAAAATTCTTATTAAAAAAATGTCCATTGGCCCTTGTTTTTTTTATTGAAAATTTTAAAACATATTTATTAAAAATGAATTTTTATAATTTTTTTTTAGGCCAAGAAAGTGTTTTTATTCATTTTCAAATTTCAAAAATTTTTTTGTCTGCTCATCTAAAAAGTTTTTTTTTAATTTTTATATATATATATATATATATATATATATATATATATGGGGTGGGTGGGTTAACTTTTTTCTTTCTTGAATTAAAGTTCATCTGTACAGATATCAATCAATTAGTAATGGGGGAGGGTGAATTTTTTTATCCCCCATTTTCCATTATCATCTAATTCTAATCAGTTTTTCATTCACTACTGCTGAAATAAGAATCTCCAGAGTAAATTGTCTAAGACGATTCCTTTATGGTTCTGTCCCAAATTCTTCAACAGCATTCAGTTATGTGACACATTCCTCACTCCATTTATCACTCGCACATCACAATATTTTACCTCTCTCTTCAGGTGACCCATATATATGACCTTGTGCCAAATTTAAGCTCTTCTCAGAATTTAAGACACACAGAGGCTGTCGGTTTCTGTTATTACTAAATGGTTACCCATTTGAGTCTTGACCAGAGTCTTTGTTGCTTAACTTTGAGGTAAGCAGGAACTGGTGCTTTTAATGTTACTTGATTGTAAGCCAAATCTAAGCCTTTTGTTGCCATGTGCTACAATTAAGCTGAGCTTAGTAAATGAGGGCACCTCATACAATGTTATGGTAAACAAGCTAGGATTATCTACTGTTGTTAGTGTCCTTGATTTTCATTGAATACTCTTTGCTTCTGGATTTATGCTAAAACTTTGTAAATAATAGATATCCGTCAATACTGATAGATTGTTTTTGTGTGTAAGTCAACCTTTAAAATTTCAAGATGTTCAAGTTTAGCCTTGTATTCATCTACAAAACTGACTCCCCTTCCCTGAAATAAGGCAGTACCCCTTGCTTGCATCGGATTGCCAAGTTCCAAAGGTCTGATAGGATTCATTAGTGCTTTATTTATTTTTATATCTTAACTTGAAAAAATATTTTTATGCGAAAAAAAAAAAATCTGACTTATCAAATTAAACTTATGAGTTAGTTCCATGACTGGTACAAGGATAGTTTTTAAGAGCAAACATTTTTGGGGATAGTGTTGTGGCTGGGGGTGAGACCAGCTAAACTGGAAGACCCAGTTGTCACCATGATGATTCTCACTACCAACAATGAAAGCTACAAAGAATTAAAAAAAATGTCCAGTCTTCATAGAAAACCTTCTCACTACCACTATCAATGAACTGAGGGTAAGAAGCTCACTTAATCCTAAAAAATCATTGCATAGGACCTGTAATGATTATGACTTGCTTGAAAGGCATCTTTGACAACCATTAAACTTAGGGGTTATTCCATTTATTGATTTTCATATCATTAATTGCATATTAAAAAAAGGGGAAATACTCTATACGCTTTTTATTAATTGCTTCCCTTGAGAAATTAAGAGTGGGATGAGTGTGAATGGAGATCCTATACTATTTAGTTAAAAGTTTGAGTGGAAATCCCTTAAATTTTTAATGGTGTTATGCTAACAAGTATCTTGCTATGATGTGCTTTCTTTTCCCCTCACTATGTTTGACTAACATTTATAAAATAATGATGAAATAATGATCATCGCATTGTCCCCTCCACCCGGCAAATGGCTATTTTGAATAAGGTCAGAACAGTTTAAACATTTCTGGAGATTCTTCTTCTTTTTTTTTTCCCCCCGCCCAAGTGCGCTAATTCCTTTAATAATTTAGGTAAATCAAACTGGATTTTCATTTCAATCATGAAATTCAAAAATGTCCTAATTGTGAAATTCTTAAAAATAGTTTTGCTACCGATTAATTTTGATTTGTATTTTTTCCCTCTGCCTATTTTATTGAAAGTCACTCAGGCTGTTAATCTACAACGATAAACAACATAAATTGGAAATCATAAAATACAGTCCGGTTTGTCTCGATGAAGCCTTGTTAAACACACCAGCTGCTCTAACCAACTGAACGATAAAGAACCCTTTACTTTATAGAAGCCTAAATGAAACCTTTTGAACTCATCCTTTATTCTATTCTTGATATCTTTTAGCTCCATATATTTTATGATTTTTTTCTACATGAGTAAAAGCTGCTTTGTTTTTTATATTTTGGTCCTGTAACCTGGTTTGGTCATAAGGGACATTACTCCTGTAAGCATGTCTTGGGCAGGAATAGCCTAGTGGAACCCATCCCTCTCCAGGTCTACAACTGATTTGAATTCAGAGTTTTCCAGTTGCCATGCCAAGGTTAAAGAACCCAGTCTGTCTCAAGCTGGAGGGAGAATTGTTGGATTCATTTGTTTGCCAAGGGTATGAGCATAATTTGAAATGCAAACAGCCTTGATCAGGGTTTGAACTTGGGTAGCTGTGAGTCCACTTCCTTTGACAGTACCTGTCTGGCTACAAGCACCTTGTTTATATAACCAACTTTAAAACTGTAAGGTTCTTAATTTTTTTACTTTGGTAGTTTATTTTTTTATTTTTTTTTTTGAGAGGGGATAAAGTTTTAAAAATACAACGAAAATGGACAACATAGATTGGAAATCATAAAATTCCGTCCTGTTTGTCTCTATGAAGCCTAGTTAAACACACCAGCTGCTCTAACCAACTGAACGATAAAGAACCATTTACTTCATAGAAGCCTAATTTAAATCTTTTGAGCTCATCCTTTATTCTATTCTTGATATCTTTCAGCACCATATTTATTATTTTTGTACACGAGTAAAAACTGCTTTTTTTTCTTTTTTTTTTACTTATGTGACCAACTTTTAAATTGTATGGTTCATTATTTTTTACTTTGCGAGGTGTTTTTTTTTGTTTTTTGTTTTTTTTGTGGGGGCGAGTTGTTTTGAATGTTTTAAAACTTATTGCGTTTTATAAGATTAGAAATAACTAAACCACAATTGATAGATAATGAGACAGAGATAGGATAACATTTTTATTTAAAAAAAATTTGACTAAAATTTCTAACAGATTGTTACCCAATGAGTCCCTTTTTTTGGTTATTTTTTTCCATCCCCTTTAAATATTTACTGATTCTTCCAGGGTCCAATATTCCTGCCTTCAACTTTTTTTCTTTTCTAAAGTCAAATTCAGAATCAGACATCTATTAATTTCCTGCCAAAAAAAAAAAACCTACAAAAGTTTTCATTATTTTTCTGTGATAAATTCTTTCAGTGTGAAGATATTTTTTCTTCCAATATTGTTTGACTTTTTTTTTTCCTTACCATATTTTTTCACAGTCAATCTCGAAAGCAATTGAAAGGAAAAGGATTTCTATTGCCTAACTCAGCTCTGACTTAATACATTTTAATTTTAGATTTTTAATTTTTTCACTTTGAATTCTAGAACCCCCACCCCAATCCTAAAATGATAGATATTTTCCGGCTTTTAGATTGGGATTGATATGTAGTATATGTTTATTGCCTTCAATTGTGTTTGTGTTTTATGACAGGATGCAACAAAAAAAGTAAGTCTGGTCCCAGGGATTCCAGAACCTCCCCTATCGCACTACAGTAGAAGAGTGAAAATAGCCCAATCTCTCTGTGTACCAGAGCTACTTTTGGTCTTGCATATGCGAATGAATTGTTTTCATTAAACTGTCATATACTGCAATCAAGGGAGTGGGTAGTTAGATGGGTTGATAGTTTTTCTTTTGTCTTTTTTTTTTTTTTTTTTTTTTTTTTTTTAGTCAGAATTTATTTTTGAGGCTAATTTCAGTTTCTCTCTCTCTCTCTCTCTTTTATCTCTCTCTCTCTCTCATATCTCTCTCTCTCTCTTATCTCTCTCTTTCTCTTTTATCTCTCTCTCTCTCTTTTATCTCTCTCTCTCTCTTTTATCTCTCTCTCTCTCTCTCTTATCTCTCTCTCTCTTATCTCTCTCTCTCTCTCTCTTTTATCTCTCTCCCTCTCTCTCTTTTATCTCTCTCTCTTTTATATATCTCTCTCTCTCTCTCTCTCCTTACTGTAGGGTATAAAACTGAACTAAAAATTGCAGATCTCTTCAATATTGACATTAATTATCTTTTTGAATCCAAATTTTCAAATGTTTTGGGAAGTGGAGTTCAAAAGTAAAATTTTTTTTATGATTATCCCAAACTTAAAGAAAAAAAATCGTGAAAAATAAAAAAAGCAATAAAACTGGATATTTTAAAATTGTCTTTGGTGCAGCAAATATAATTGCTTCCAGAGGATCTGATATTAAATATTTTCATTATTGCACACGTTTTTTTTTTTTCTATTGAATATCTTTATTCATTTTGTTTTGAGTAAAATATGCTAATATTTTTTTTTGGTTTTCCTCAAGGTTCCATTTCATCTGAAGGTCTGTAACATTCACTTAGTGCTTTTTTTCAAAATATTAATGATGAAATCTTTAATAATATTTTAGAAATATTAATAACATCTTTAATATTTTAAAAAGGTATTAATAATGATATTCTAATATCTTTTTATTATTTTTATTTTTGTCATTATTTAACTTTTTTGTTAGAGCAACATTTTTGTCATTTTACCTACCTGCTTGCGTGTTTATTTTTTTCTATTTATTTGTTGACTTATTTTAAATTTTTCTTATTAAATATACAAAAACAAACCAAAAAAAAACATTTGATAGTCTGTAAAGTTCAGTTAGTGCTTTTTTTTTTTCTCTAATATTTTCAAAAATATTAATGACATTTTTAATATTATTCAAAAAATATTTTATTTACATTTTTTACTATAATTTTAGTATTATTTTATTTCTTTATTTTTAGAACTTAATTTTTTTAAAAAATGCTATTGAATATCCAAAAATGCAAAATAAAAAAAACAAAACAAAAAATAGAATTTATAAGGACTGCCAGATACAATAGGTCCCCAGGGGAGGAAAAAAACAAAAACAAAAAAAGATGGGCTGAAATTTTAAGTTAAAAAAAAAAAATGTTCATTGTGTAAAGTATTATTTAGTTGTTGTTGTTGTACATTGGTGAGTAAATAAAGACAACCAGTGGTGCCTGCAAGAACAATTTCCACCTCAACACATTTTGCCAGAAATTCTAATAAGAATCAGGGTCATCATTCTGCCAATTATTTTTTATTTTTGACATTTCAGTCATTTTAGGGTGACTTGATTGGTGTAATGACCATTCCTTGTGAGTTCAATTCTTACTGAGTGCCCCGTACTTGTGGCCTTGTGCCAGACTAATACAGTATTTGATTGAAAAAAAAAAGCAATGAAAAAAAAAACAGAACCATTTTTAATTAATGCCACAAATTTTAATGAAACTATAATGACCTTGGACACACATAGCAAGTGATTATTTTCTTCAGACAACAGCTTATTAGCCATTAGCAAAAGATAAATAAAAAGAAAATTAAAATATCAAATCAAGGAAAAGAAAATTTTTAAAAATTGCTTATTTTTTGATATTTCTGAGAATTTTCTTCATAGAGAATTGACTTTCTGTTACAACTAGGAGAATTTTGACAAAAATAATCAAGGAAAGTAATCACTTTCTATGTGTGTCTAAGCCATTGCAGTTTCATTAAAGTTTATGGCAATAATAAAAAATGGTTAAGTTTTTTCACTGTCTTTTTGGAGTTTTTTTTGTTTTTTTATCCAATACTTTAACTCTATTTCATCTAGTTTATTTTGTGACCATTTTCAGGTGACAAATTCTCTTGCCTTATAAATAGTTCTTGAAATCTTGATATCCAAGAAAAAGTTACATCATCATTGAAAAATAAGTTTGGGGTGGGAATTATCTCACCCAACTGTAATCTTTGACCAGATTGAGATTAATTTTCTTGAAAGAAAACATTTCTAGGAGAATTAAATCCAATTTAAGAGTCAGCAATACTTTAGAGAATAATATGCACTGACCTTTAATAGAATCCATATAATAATTTCGATCAATCCGCCTGAAATATCAAACTTTTTTTATCCTTGATTTTTTTTCTTTTTTTTTTTTTGCTGTTAAAGAAATAATTAATTTTCTATTAAAAAAAAAAAAAAAATCAATTTCAAGAATTCAAATCTAAAATTTGGTTTTCTTTGTCCCGTTGAGTGTTTCTTTCTTCCAAATCGAATTTGAAATTAAAAACAAAAAACAAAAAAAAAGTGAGTATTTTGAAAAATAAAACCTTAAATTTGTCTGTTTTTTGCTGAAAACAAAAACTAGAAAAGTCTTTGGAAAAGATATAATATTTGTTCAGCGTATGTACACAAAAAAATTTTGAAGATTAAATTGTATGGAAATTTAATGAATTCTAACATTGTTTTCTGATACTTTTTTTTTTCTTTAAAAAAAAGGTGAATAATTTCTGAATAAACAAATAACTGCCAATCCCCGCCGCCACCAAACATTATGACAAATTGATTGTCTTTCGTACTTGTAGAATTTTTTTTAGAATTTAAATTTAAAGAGGATTAAATTTGATAAAAAAAAATGCACAAGATGAAGTCTGTGTGCGTACATGACCAGAAATCAAATCTTTTTTTTTCTTCTCCATGATTCCTCTGCATGCCCTACCCATAATGCTACATTTCTGATCACACATGGCCTTGTGCCACATCTAAGCAAAAAGCTTAGTAAATTACTCACAGATTTCCATGTTCGTAATTTAACTGATACTGCCTACCATTCACACTGAACTGAGATTACCACTACCAAACTTGGGGAGAAAAAAAAAATTATTATTTCACTGTTTGGCCTGAAACAGCCTTAAAAACTGCAAAAATTATTTTGCATTGGAACATTTGGAACTTGTAAATTTTCTGCTTTCTTCTTCATCTTGGCTATAAAATGGAGGAACCCCCCCTCCCACCAACAACAACTGCTGATGACTTCTCCCTACCCCAAACACATTGTTGCAGTAAGCAATTTTGTTTTAAGATTTTTAAGAATTTTTCTTTTGTTGTCAATCCAATTCTTCCATTTTTTTTTCTGCTGTGGTTATTTTTTTCTTTTTTTCAATTTTCTGTAAATGGCTTTTGAGGGCAAAAAAAATTAAAATGTATAAATGTAGCTCACGTTTTTATGGCCTCATTTGTGGCTTTTTCTTCAGTGGCAATAAAACAAAACTTTGAAGCTCAATACCGAAATGAAAACGTTTTTCCTTTAAGTTCCCTTCCTCTCTACACATACACACACAACTTCATATATCCCTCAAGTTTTTCATGACCGTTACATTTTTCTACTCCCAACTACCTCTGCCACACTCTCTTCCCCATCTAAACCCTTCATGGTGTCCACACTCATGATCCTATTCTAATTTCATCACACTCACACATGTGTATATATATATGTGTGTGTGTATATATATATATATATATATATATATATATATATATATATAGTAATTGAAAAGTAACTCTTTATTTTAAAATTCTTAGAATTTATTTCTTAAATAGATTTTAAGTATTTTTAAAAAATGGAGTTAAATATGAAGTTTCCACACTTAGTATGGGTCAGAAATTATGAAACTGTTACACTCTATTTTGCAAATTTTTTTTCAAGTATCACTTGTTTGTTTTCCTTTATGCAAAAAAGAATTTAAAATTGAGTGGATGTGATATTGATTATTATGTAATAAATACACAAATTGGAGAGAATTTTAATGACAATAGAGGCTTCCAATGGAAAAAAAACCCAAATCAAATCTCAAATATTTTTGTTTCTAAAAGCTTGTATTTTTTCTTTTAAAAAAATTGAAGTGGCCTGTTGTTATTATTATTGTTGTTATATTTTGATTTTTTTTTAAGCTCTGCAGATGCCGTTTCACATTGATATGGAATCTAATTTTATCTCTTTGTGCAATTTCTGTGAATATTTTTGACATTTTTGGTACCAAAACAAAACTAAAAAAAAAAATTCAAGGAGACTTTAATCTGAGCTGCGCAACGTTTTCAAATCAAAGGGAAGTAATTCGAATTCCCCTCCATTTATTTTCAATAATTTTTTATATCGTTTTGTTTGTCCCAATCATTATCAACAACGATTTTTATCTTCTGCGTAATTGTCAAGATTTAAGGCGTCTCCTTTCTTAACCCCATTCATTTTTTTTAAAGGCAGTAAATATTGTAACAAAAAAAAATAAATAAATAAAGTTAATAAAACAAAGAGTTGTCTCCCTTGTAAGAAAAATGTTTCCTAAAATGGCATTACTGGACCAATTTTTTCATTTAATTCTTTTTCTCTCTCTTTTTTTTTTCTTCTAATAAGTGCAGATGAAACTTTTATAAGTTTCCAGTACAACTTGAATCTGATGGTCTGCTTTAAAATGTTGCTTATGTCACAAAAATATGCGTATTTATCAGAAACGTCAAAAGTAAACACTTGCATTATTTTCATATTGTTTTATAACGATTTATTTCATTTTTAATAAAAATATTCTGCAATTTGGCTTTTTGAAATGTTGTTCTTGGTTTGCACATATACACGTGTGCACCAGACTGTCAACATTATCATGATGCATCTTTCTGAGACGTAAGCAGCAAAATTTGGATATAACTTACACCTTGTGGCTAGGGCTGGAAGAGGTGATGGGGGTCCTTCCAGAACAGATTTCATTTAAATTCCGCTCAGTACTGACCACAGTCAGGGTAGTCTCCATGAAGTAATGGTTAACTTGCTGGACTGTGACATTGTAGTGAGTGAGTTTGAATTCCAGTCATGCTATTACATTCACTTTTAGACTAATGCCCCTTTGGAAAGGCATGAACTCCCCTTATCCTCCCAGCTATGAATTAAATAGTACCATTATTGTTCTTCTACAAAGATGGATACAACATTAAATAACCCATGAAGGATGATATGCTATTAAAATAAAGTAAAATAATTACAGGTGAGATATAGATATATATATATATATATATATATATATATAGAATAATAATGCTGACTGGATTTTCAGGAAAAGTTTTTCTAGTTTTATAAGAAGTGATTAGGTTTTGTTACAACAAAAATGTTCAGCTATGGTTTTTCTTTGTTGGTGAGGATGAAAACTTTTTGAACAGTCCTAACACACATACACACATGAGGGAATCAATCTGATGGTATGTAAATATAAAGATATGAAAAAAAAAACTAGGTATTCTTAGGATTTGTTTATTTATAGTTAAATATCCAGACAGCATTTAAATTTTTCAGTTTTAAATGTAATGTATCTACTGAATTCAATTTTAAAATTAAATGAAAAATGAGAAGGCTCTTACCATGAGTAACATTCTGACTCAAATTCGTAAGGTTAGCTACCATAGTTGAAGGCAACCCGAAGGCTCCCTTTTTAATAGCTACTGCACTGAGGTGTAGGGGAGGGCATTTCCCCTGGATTGCTCCACTTTACCCTTGATACCTACTTTATAATGCTGAGTGTTACATAAGTAGGTAGCAAGTACCATTTTTAAAGTTTTTGGTATGACCCAACCTCGGATTGAACCCTGGTTTCCTGGACCATTAGCGAACACTCTAACTACTAGGCTAATGGATTATAAGACTTTTTGTTTTTAGTTTGTTGGTAATTCAGGAAGAATTATAGTATTATTAAGTAAAGTTGTCTCCCTTTAGTCGAGGGTGACCTGAAGTCTCCCTTTTCGATAGCTACTACACCAAGGTGTAGGGGAGGGCATGACTCCTTTCCCTGGATTGCTCCACTTTACCCTTGATCCGTACCTTATAATGCTGAGTGTTAAGCAAGGAGGCATCAAGTACCGTTTTTTTGAGTCTTTGGTATGACTCACCCAATGATTGAACCCAGCTCTCCTGGGCCATTGGCAAACACTCTAACTATTATGCCAATGTCGGGACGTAGTATTATTAAAAACATGTAAAAGTGAGTATAGATTATAAAGAAAAACTGATTTAAATAAAAATTTGTATCAAGCATTTCTAAATAAGTTATTATTAAAGAAAAACAGTTTGGTTTTTTTTTTTTTCCAAATTATCTCCTTATTTAGTCAAATTAGTACAAAAATGTTACAAGATCCCTTTACTTGAATAAGTTCTTATTCTTCCTAAATTAGAAACGGTAATAAACATTTTTTTAAAAAATCTTATAAAATTTCCAAATATTCTTAAAATCTATAATAAAAATCTATAATAAAAATCTATTAAACTTAAAAATAAATTTAAAACTCTAATTTTGTCTCATAGATTAAAGACGACACGACTAACAACAGGAGAATGCAAAGAATTTTCTCATTTTTGCTTTTTGTTTCATTTTAAAAATGGAATATAATTCAGATGCATCATCACATAATAACATAGCCCTGAAGATGGTTTAATATAAAAACCAAAACGTTTAAAGTTGGCAGAGTATTCATCTATAAATAAACTCATTGTCTGAATACCTTTTTTTTTCTTTTTTTTATATATATGCATACACACACACACAAAAATCAACTTACTGTTGGCTTGCAGACTTTTCTGTAACAGTGTTTAATATTCAAGACATTTATATATTAAAATTTTCAAAAGCAAACCAATCAATCTGAAATGTCAGTTTTACATTTTTGCAATTGTCGAGTAATGATAAAAGATTTTTCTTTCTGAAATTCATATCTGTTATCTCCTTATTTTCATTTTAAAATAAAAGCCCCAAAAATCATGTCATTCAAATAATAATAAAAATTGTGTTATAGAATCAATAAAAAGAAATAAGCAAATATTTTGATAAATAAATTAAATATAACAAATAATAATAATAATAAAGTATAAATAGATGTTATTAAAAGAAATTATAAAAATGAACAAATATATTAATAAAATCCCTTGTTTATTGATGGAATTATTTTAAAAAGATAATATTCATGATGTTTGAAAATTTATTGATTGAATGTATGGGAATTTTTAAATTCATTCATATTCAATTGTAAGGTTTTTTATTTATTTTTTTGTTAGTAATGTAAGAGGGTTTAGGATCATTATTATTAGTATTGAATGACGTAAGAAATTTCAATTCCTTCTCTTCTGTGTTTTTTTTTTTTTTTTTTTTTTTTTTTTGAGAGATACAGTTAACTTGAAAAAAAAAGCTTTAATTATTGCCAAATTGTGAAAATGTAAAACTGACAGTTGTATTTGATATGTTTCATTTGAAAATATAAAAATAAGAGTACATATATATGTTGAACCAAACAGGATTCAGATGTGTTGAATTGTAGTTCACCTGAGGATCAACAATGTGAAACTCTAAGTTGTGAGTTCTTATCTGGTTTTATTACTATCTTAGTTTACACTTGAACTATATTGGGATATTATTATGCATTAAGCACTCTAAAAACTGTATGGATTAAAATGCTTTTAGCTTAAAATTCAAATAATACACTGTTTTTTTTTTTTTTGTTTTTTTTTTTGTTTTATTTTAAATTCATATCATTTGAGATGTTCTCATTGAAGAAATCTCAAATTTTAACAGCATAAATTCTGTTTAAATTCCCTTTTTTTCCACTGAATTTTATTTCAATAGCTGAAAAGAAAAAAAAAAAACAGAATTTTGAAATCATTTGAATGAAAATTGGTCAAGTTATTAGATTATGAAATGATATCAATTTTTCTGTTGCCCAATCAACTGGGGGGCTGTAGAATACACTGACTGCACCTCTGCAGAGGGGTAAGACCTCCCCCTAATGAGTGTCCTGGATATGACACTAAACAATCTGATGGCGAGGTTCCAGCAGCGCTGGAGCTGTGGGGAATGCAGAGCACCCCTTCATTACCATTACTCCCAGGTCCACTCTGGCCCGGAGCAGTAGCATCTGATAGGGCCCTATCTATGGGTTAAATAGAACTAACAGCATACTTATGCTAAAATGAATTGTTTGAGTAAACTGAATAGCTTGAAATAGAAATGATTTTGATAATTAAACCGTACTTACATTTAAACTGCGTGCTTATGCTTAACTAAATTATTTGAAATAGAACTGTTTTTCGACATTAAAACTGTATTTACACTTAACTGAATTGTTACATATAACTCCTTGAATAGTTTGAAATGGAAATGTTTTTGACAATTAAACTGTGTACTTATGCTAAACTGAATTGTTTTAAATAGAACAGATTATTTACATAAAAATAGATTTGGCATTAAATAACCTACAAAGGTTGATATGCCATAAAACCCAACAAACCAAACCAATTTTTCTGAAACACCCTGTATATATATTTTCTGATTGAGGTTCAATCACTGTTTTTTTTTTGTTTTTTTTTAATAAGTTATCATATTATGATAGTTTTTTGGGGGTTTTTTTGGAAGGAGGTTATTTTTTTAAAATCCTAAATCCCATCTAAAACTTCTTTCTCTCCACAGCAAATAAACCTTTTTGAATTGTCTCAACAAATCTTGATTGGCCAAAGCTTCTGAAGTTGATTGACAGAATTATTTCGGAGTAGATTTACATTTAAAAGGAAGAATTGACCAATCATCAATAAGATCAACTGAATAAGGCATGACTGCATGTGTTTGAATGTGACACCCTGTTATCACCTCAGATAAATAATGGACTATTCTGGTTAGATTACACGGGAGAAAAAAAATCATGTAAGCAAAGTTTGTTTTTTCTATTTATTTATTCATTTATTTTTAATATACTGGTTAGTTCAGAAAAATTGCTATCATTTCATTTTAAATTGGCCATTATTGTTTGAGATGTAAATATCTGAGTAACTTCATAGTCTATACAAATAAAACTAAACAGACTTAATGTGAGCAAAATAAAATTGATTCCTCAAAACTATGCGGATTTCATTTGTTTTTAATATGCATATTGCCTGCGTACATGGTATAGAATGAAATGATATCAATTTCTATGAAACACTCTGTATATTATTCCCCTTCCTTTACAAAAAAGAATTTTTTTTTATAAAGTAAAGTTGGCGACCTTAGTCGAGGGTGACTCGAAGGCTCCCTTTTCAATAGCTGCTACACTGAGATGTAAGGGATGGTGCTACTTCATTCCCAGGATTGTTCAACTTTACTCTTGATCCTTACTTTATAGTGCTGAGTGTTAAGCAAGGCGGCATCAAGTGCTATTTTTTTGAGTCTTTGGTATGGCTCGATCTGGGATTGAACCCCGGTGTCCCAGACCATTGGCGAACACTCTACTCGTTAGGCCAATGGCTCATTTTTTGGGGAGTGGGGGGTGGGGTTGTTGTAGTATATATAAAAAAGAGCTTTTTACTATTCATTGTTTTTTTTACTTATATCATTACTATTCATGTAACATTCTGGTGGAACTCGTCTCTCTCTCCAGGTCGATAACTGGTTTGAATTTGAATTTTTCTTCTCTTTGACTGGTTGTCATACCAATGTTAAAGAGCCCAGTCTTCCCTACTATTTATCAATTGCAGGAAGGAGATGAAATGGATTCATGCCTTTCCTAAGGGTATAAGCACAAAGAAAAATACAAACCGCCTCATCCAGGATTTGAAATCGGCTAGCTGAATCCACTTCTGATGCCTTTCTTAGGAATTCCAAAAGTTAACGCCTTTCCACTTTGAATTGTTTATTTCAAAATTGCGTTTTATTTCTACATGGTAAATTTTAAACCCCAATTCATTGTTGACCTCATTATCATAAAAACCATTAACATAATGAAATAATATTTGTGAATTTATGTACCAAAATAAGAAAAAGAAAACTTATAAAAAAAATGTAATTTCCATGGTGACTGTTTGTTATATATGTAAGACTGACTTATATCTGGAAAGTGAATGTAAGTTTCACTCATCTGCCTAAGATTTCTAATGAAGAATTATGTCCCAAAACTACACTTTCAGTTAGCTGCAATTTTGACATTGGACATATTTCTTTAGTGTTCTATCTTAGATCTTTGTGAAAATTTTTAAAAATTGCCAATTTGCTACAAAATAAACAATGAAAAATAAACTGGTTAAGTGACGTATCCATTCATAGAATGAAAAATTATTTTTTGATATTCAAGTGTTTTAAACTGAACGTTTTATGAACTTTGTTGTTATTGAACACCTGACAGTAAGATCTCCACATAGAAGATATTTCTTTCAAATTAGTTGTAACTGTTTTAGTTAGGTATTTGACTTTGGCATTTGTTGATTTAGATGTTTTTTGGCAAGTCCTATATAAGTCGTATTTTAAAGCGGTATTTTGTGGATAGTTTGTTCAAGCATGACAAGAAAACTAAGTTTTACTAACAATATTTAATTTCTAATTTTTCAATAACCCTTATTCATTGTTGAGCTCATTATCCTAAAAATCTTTGATATTATGAAAAAAAAATCTGTAAATTTATCAAAATAAGAAAAGGTTAATCTAGTCTCTTAGCCAAGAGAGGGTTTGCTTGATTTATTTAATGGCATATGAACTCCTTATAGGTTATTTAATGGCAAAATTTAATCGATTTTATATGTTTGATTATAAACAAACTTCACAAAACAGCAGCTGTCTGGTCACTTACCTCCCATCTCACAAACTATACAAGTTAAGACAAATGAGACACGGCCACTGCTTTAAACTGCAAGGTTTTACATCTGTCAACTCTGTGTGGACAGTGGATTCCATCGAGAGGACCTGCTGAGAGTGATGGACATTAAGGATGAAAAGGTGAAAGGAATCTGTGTACTATCAGCACTACTGGATGATAAAATGAATCTAATGCCATCAAGAAATGGGGTGGGAGGTCAGTTTACAACTTTATGATACCAAAATAATCCCTCGCTATACATCCAGAAACACAAATGGCTAAGAACAGTTGAAGTATATGGTTTGGTTTGTGAATTGAATTACCATGACCAGAAAATCTAGCAAACACTTACACACAACATAGGGAAACACTGGACGACAGCTGTTTTGACCTTATTAGGTCTAATCAGCATACCATGATCTCCATCACTGAAGATTAAACCAGCAACCACAGAACATAGAGCCGAAACTCTATAACTAAAGCCACGAGTCCATATTGCACACAAGTGACATCAAATTAACTAGTCATGGTAATTACGCGGCCAATTAACCCAAATGTGTCTTGCTAGTTACATCCATACTCTTAACAGAGGACATGGTCACCTCCAGGGTCACATCTTCCCAAGAGGATCAGAAATGGGCATCTGCATAATTATTATGACCTCAAGGGCATATTTTTCTTTTTTAAGTAGAGGAATTATATTGCAAATTCAATTCACAATTCCTCTACTTAAAAAAGAAAAATGTACATGGTTTGGTTTGTTTAAAGGCACACAAACTACTAATAAGTTATTTAATGCTAACATTGGATTCATTTATTTAACCATTTTATTTTCAATGTTTCATTGCAGTCTTTTTTTTTTTTTCTTTCTTTAAATTACATTTTGTATTTGTCTATAATCTTTTGTTTCCACAGTTATATCAAGTATTCCTATCTAATACAAATAATTTGCACCCAGTTGTATGGTTTCCAGTAACAATTCTAACCTAACACTAGTAATTTGCTAGCAGTTATAGGGTTTCAAGTATTCCAATCTAATACAAGTAATTTGCACACAATTGTATGGTTTCTTGTATTTTCATCTAATAGAAATTGTCAAATGGATCTATTTGATTCATAGTTAAGATCCTAACAGACCCTACTAGTCTGGATTAGTGGACCTTGAAATGATTGTAATGAAGGGGTATTCTACTTTGCCTGTGGAGCCTCACCATCCGATACAGTTTAGTGTCATGTCAACAATAAAGATCATTTGGGTTTCACTTCACTTTGCTTGTGAATGTTCTTAAAGTTGATTGTCATTGATTTGATTCAATTGATTTTAATGGCATGTCAATCCATCTAGGGTTATTTTGTGCCTTGAGGTTAAAGAATTGCATTCATTATATATTCATACTTACAATTTGTTTTTGATGAAAAATTTTTTGCGTTTTTTTGCAAAAAGGAATAATTTTTAAAAAAGATTGTTTTCCTCTTATTGATGGGAATCTCACAGATACAAGCACTTGGGAACAGATTGGACTTGGTCAGGACACCTCCTTTTTTGGTGGGAGCTGGGGGATCTTCCTTATGCAAAGGGATATGCAGTCAGTATATTCTGCTTAGAATATTCTATCATTGATTTAAAATCTCATCAAAATATTTGAATGGCAAAAAGGGTCATATGCATTTGAATTAAACATTGGTATTATTTTACATTTTATAAGGATGGGTTCATTTTCACATTATATTTCAATATGAACTGATCACCAATTTCTGGAATAAGTATTTAAAAAGCCCCCCCCCCCTCTACCAGAAGTAACAAAAAAACAAAAACAAATTAAAAATAATTTGACTTGTTTGGTTATTTGTCTTTACCCATTTCTGGATCAATTAATTTTGGAAATCAATCTACATTGGATCAAAATATCAAAGTGAATCCCCTTGAAATTTAATCTTTTTTTTTTTTTTGTTTTTTTTTTAATAAAAAAAAAAAATTGGGTACTTATGCATCTATGTTATTGCAAAAAAGCTGAACTTTCCTGAGGGTTTCCGGGCCGATAACAAAGCATTGGAATATTCTGGAACAAAATTTAAGCAAGTAGAAAATAAAATAAGTCAACCAATTTGTTGACAAAATGCATGAAGATAAAAAAGAAAGAGAAAAAGACAATTTTTAATGGATAATCTTACCAACCTTTTCAGGAGAAAAAAGAATACATCAACAGTCAATGTATGGTAATTTTCAATATGAAAAAATAGTTTGAATTTTTATTTTATCGAGGTGGGGGGTCATTTTTTTGTCTTATTAAATATTTTTTCATATTTATGCACTTATTGTACTGTGCAGAAGTAATAATGTGTTAATTTAGAAATCCATTCTTACTATGGGGAGGGGGGTGTTTTGTAACTATTCTGTACTTTCACCAAACAATTTAATAATAATCCAGGTCCTGCATTTGGTGTTACGGCATCTCCAGGCATAACTTTTCCTCATTTTGTTTTTAGGTGGCAAGGATGCTCACATGCCTCGCAACTTTTAATTTTGCCAAGAAGGTTTTTTTCTTGGCAGAATTGGATCACCATTTCTGCACATTGTAGATTTTCGCTTAGCTGCGATAAATTCATGTTTACACTTGTTTGTAACTTAGTAAAAAAATTGATTGAATTATATTATCTTAAATTTGATTAGCTACGCATTGTGGCATATTCCGATACTTTCTGGAAACGCTTGGGAAAGTTCGGCTTTTTTGCGGTAACATAGATGCATAAGTACCAAAAATTGAGTTTGAGGGTCTAATTAATTCAAATCACAAAAAAATAAAACCAAAAAAAAACCTATTGGAAAATTTTTTTCCTGCTGAATTTGAATGGGCATATGTATAAAATTTTACTCAACTTTTTTTTTTCTTTGTACCAGCTGAAAAATGCAAAAAAAAAGAGACAATCTTCAATCTTCCTAAGAGGAAATAAACAAAATCTCCTTAAGAAATTTTTTTTTTCTTTTTTGCATTTTTATTAAACAAATAAAATTTTCTTAAAATTTAGATATTAGCAGCAATACTTGCTTAAAAACTTGCTGTTAATGTTTAAAAAAAAATATATTGCATGGTTGCACAAATGGAAGTAAAGAACAACTAGATTATTATTGGGGTTGGGGGCTAGAGAATGTACCAGCTGAAACATTGTATGAAGAAAATCCAAAAAGTTGTCTGAAGAATTTTCATTTCCTTTTGTTAGAAGGAGTTGATTGAAGAGTTGACAAAATGTTTCACTTTTCATTGCGGCTGCTTCAATCAACTCAAATGACTAAGTTCAACCATTTTTGTGTTTTTAGTGTTGAAAATGGAAGCAATGATGAAGACTGTAAAGTCAATGGAACTGAATTGGCAGTTAAATGAAGGCTAAAATTATACAGGTAAAAATTAAATTCTATCTTAACATTGGTCAAAAATAGAATAATTGGAATTTCTAATTTAGAGTAAAATCATTTCCATTGCATTTCTATAATAAATCATTGATTTCTAATTGTTTTAATTTAATAAATATGAGCAAAAATCCTGCCAAGAAATTTTTGAAAAAATCCATTCACAAAAAAAATATATTTTTAATTTCATTGTTTATTGTCTAATTTAGTTAAATAAGTAAAATTGAGCAATTAAAGCCAAAAGTGACGGGAAGAGGTATTCTATCCCCCTCCCCCCCAAACTGTTTCAAATAAGTTTAACATAATCATTTAATTTTAAATGATATTTTTTGCTTTGCCCAATATTAATATTTTCAATATTTATATGCACATAAAGAAATCCCATATATAATTTCATAAAATATAATTTTTTTTATATACATTTTAGTTTTGTTAATCCTTTTAAGTTGACATATCTTATTACATTAAAACTTAACTACTTGGACCCGGCTGAGGGTGTACATGTTTACTAGTACTTAAACTATTTCTTTTTTTTTACCATATAAGTATTTTTGCATACTGCAGCCTTGAGCTGAACATTGAACCCTTTTGTTTGTAATAATTATTAAAGCCTGTGAAGAGTCTGTACAAGACGTTCGATAACAGCCTGAAGGACACAGGCATGGTCAAACCGACTATAAAAAGGCTTTACTGGGTGGCTGAACAAGGTTAACAAATTAGCATTGCTGGGGTGTTTAAAAACATTGCTGTTCCAACAAGCAGTTCTTTCCTGAATCCTATGACCTGTACTCCTCTCTGAATTTCCAATATTCGCCGCGTGGAGACACTAGAAAGAGCAATCAGCAATCGATTGAGAAGATAGCAAGGCGTGCGAAAATGTTTGAGTTGAGTAGCATAGCACTCGATGGTAAGAGCAACACACTTCAGTTCTTGTTTAGGAGTCTTATAGAAGAGTTTAAAGTCTTAAGGATAAGGGAATGGCTGCAATATTGAGAATCTAAAGATCCCACAGTGTTGACAGCTGGTATCCAAACAAGATCTGATGGCAAGTGGAGCGCAGAAGAAGAGTTGCAGTAGCGAAGGAGAGACTAGGACATAAGAGTAGACTAAGCACAATTGCTAGGAGTTGAGTGGGGCTTGGTTATTTCCCCGCTGCCCCGTCAGATCAACAATACTCAGGGCAAAGAGAGGTGCCAACTCATTCAAGAGGAAGTGTGAATGTGGATGGAAGAGAAAAGATGCAGCAAGAGGGTCAGCCTAAGTCGGCAGGGAAGTTGGATGAAATGGAAGAGTGTTGAACGGAAGAAGTTCAGGTGGTCAGATTGCTAGCAGACAGATTTCAATGAAATGAATTTTCTGATCCAATCAGTTTATGACATCTTGCCTACAGTATATTCTTAGCAGTTGCTCCAAAGCCTTGGGTGATGGTTGGTATCATTACTGCCACGACCAAGTGTCCTTAAGGTAATAGCTATAAAGGTCAGTGAAGCAATAAGGAATGCCAACCAAGAAAGAGATGGACCTTAATTCCTGTCATTTCATTAAAGAGGGAGCAAAACCCAAGAGGCAGAGAAAGCCAAGATCAAGCCTGCTTTCAGCAGCAGCGGATTGGAAGTAGGTTGGAGACGTGAAGAGCCAAAGTTCCCCAGACACATAGCAAAGACGGCACTCAGACCAGATCTGATCATATATTCTAACACCACTTAAAACTGCATTATGTGGGAGCTTTCTGTACCATGGGAGGAACACCTGATCTTGGCAAATGAAAGGAAAAGAACGAAATACCATAAACTGGTCAAACAATATTGGCAAGACTCATGAAAAATTTGATTATGATCCAATAGAAGTGTGGTGTAGGGGTTTTGCTGGACAATCATTACGTAGATCCCTTGCAAAGATAAGGGTAAAGGGAGCAGCGAGGGCAAAAGCAAAGTTTTAGCTTCTTCCAAATAGATTTGGCTCAAAAGATCTGAGCCTTGAAGGAAGGAAAAATCAATAGAAAGAGTTGAACCCTAAAATTATAATTTCTGATAAACATTAACTGAATGTTTGAATATAAACGGCTTTATCCCAACCTATTCAATCAGTGCTTCCAAAAAAAAAAAAAAAAAAAGAGGTGGCAGGAGGGGAAAAAGTCTAGATTAAGGAGGATTTATCTGAAGCATAGAGATAGTAGCAAAAGGACCTGATAATTAAAATTAAATTTGTCATTTTTTTTTCTTTGTTTTTGAATTGTTTGATTAATATGATTAAACATGGAAAATGAATAATTTCATTCAATTATTTTAATCAAATCAGAGAAGGCACAGTCATTAATTAATACCTTCTCAGAAGTAAATTGTTCAGAGTAATGGTAACTTGTTAAATAGCAGCGGACAGCAGTCCCACAACTGCAGGATTAATTAAGAAGTCTTAATTAATCATACGTTAATTACTTAAATTAGTCCACACGGTTTTACTCAGTTTCATCTAATTACTTGTCAGCTGCTTGTCCCAATTATGTCTTTCGTTTTTCTTTCATTGTAGTTTAGTTATAGGTTAATGAGTGTACGTGTATGTTGGTAGATGTGCTAGCAGATCTATGGAGATGTACGCAAGGTTTTTCGGTAGCAAGGAAATTTTGAACATGGACTGAAAATTGTTCATCACAGCATATTGAAAAACAGATGTTCAAAAAGTGTTACATTTACTCCCACCCTGTTTAATTCCTCCCGTTTTCAGACTATTTAAGCGGATTTGAAAAAAAATTTAGGAAATAAAAATAGAACGATGAAGTTAATGATTAGTTAGCATTATCCACAATTGATATTTTTCAATAAATCTAGCTAGATAGTTATAGAAAGACAAACATTTAAAAAATTTCCACAAATAAATATGGAAGGAGTTAATGTAGGCTTGAGTGGGTCATTTTTTTTTTTTTTTATTTTCCTTTAAAATGGGAAATTGGGGGGGGGACAAAAAAACTGAATAAGTTAATGGTAAGGTAATAATATCAGGAATTAGCACGGTAAATATACAAAGGTTTAAATTAAGAAATGAATCAAATGATAGACAGGACGAACATACCAGAATAGGCATCTGTGAATTTGTAATGGAGGGAAATGGGGGGGAATTAACTCTTATCGTCAGTGCTAGCCAAGGGAAGGTGGGGGAAAAAAGAGTGTAGAACAAAGCTGTCAAGAAGGTAGCCTGGGAATTCTGGACCCACGGCTGGGTTGCTGTCAGAGATGATACAATGTCCAACAACCAGAAATCTATCATCCTTGAGGCATCTGCAATGGATGGAGGATAAATTAAATAAGGGAATCTTGGGCTGGAGCCTCACCACCCGTTTAGTGTCATACTCAGGAAAATTGTCTTCCCTGTCAGCAGGGCTATTTTAAAAAAATTTTCACACTAGGCCAAGAGTGAAACAATTCTTAAACTCATTGAGAAATCAAATGTTTTAAAGAGAAAGCACAAGTCGTATGCAATATTCATTTTAAATGAAATTTTATTCAAGAAAGTTTTGTTCAGAGAAAAAGAAAATAGCAATTAATAAAAACTACAAAGACCAAAAACTGTTGATCACTTTGCGCAAAAATTGAAACTTGCAACAAAATTGTAAATGCAAAAAAAAAAAAAAATTCAAACATTTTGACATCATGAGCTGTTAAATAATCACTGCGGACATTTTTTTTTTAAAAATTCTTTATATAAAGTTGTGTGGATGTGAACCTACGTAAATGATTGTTTCATGGGTAGGGTGGGGAGAGAAGCACACGGTGGAAACGGCAGCAAAAGATTAAGAAATGTTCAATTTTTTTCTTTTTCTGGCAATTTCTATGAATTGGCTGGAATCGTGTTGGTGGTGGTTGTTGACGATTGATTCTGAGTCTTCAACAGAACAATACAATCGGTGCCGTCAAATTTTGGCAGATTCAATTCATAGCGAAGTTCCAAAGTGCGAGGTATATAGCGCCCACCCAGATAATGATGAGTTCCTTGGAAATGACGCGCACAAAGCTTTGGAGCCATTAGTGAGACAAGCATTGTCGGTTGTAATCCATCCGGATTTTCACTTTCATTGTCCCAGCCTGAAAATTAAAAAAAAAAGAATCATTAAAGAGGTTGTTCATCGACAGCAGACAATAAAAGTACAGGAAAGCTGTGTCTATTATTATTATTATTAATAATACTTCTTTATAGACCAGTATTAGCTGCTAATGGTTTCTTGGTTGAATTTCAGCGACATCAATTCTTCTCTCAATATTCTGACCAATTGAGAAAAATTAAAGTAAGTAAAGTTGTCGACCCTAGTCAAGGGTGAACTGCAGCTCCTTTTCCAAAAGCTACTACACAATGAAGTATGGAAAGGCACTACTCCATTCCCGGGATTGCTCCACTTACCATTCGGTATTATAGGGTATGGATCAAGGGTAAAGCTAAGCAGAATAAAGAAGCATTTTTGAGTCTTTGGTATAACGGCAACAGGGATTGAAACCTGGTCTTCTGAACCATTGGTGAACACTCTATTAATTAGACCAATGGCCCAGGATGGTAATAATAGAAATATAATTATTACAGTATGATTATAGTAATAATAATATAATCAAATTAAAACTATAAAGATAACAAATATTATTATTCTAATTTTATTAATTGATATTATTATATGAATAGAAATCTACTGTAGTAATAATATTGTTATAACAAAATAAATACAAATTAAGAAATTATTATAATACGACAATAATCATAATATTTATGATAATTATTATAACAATAATGTTATTACCATAATTTCAGTGGTGCTGGGTTAAGCGCGGGTATTCAATATAATAATTATATTATTATTATTATAATAATAATCATAAAAATTATAATATTATAATATTAGAATAATATTATTATATTATTATGATAATATTAGAATTATAATTATAATAATAATATTATTATAATAATATTATTTTAGTGGTACTGGGTTAAGCGCATGTAATCAAGGTTATAATAATGATATTATTATAATATTGATAATAAAATATATCATTATAATAATATTACTATAATAATAATATTATTATTATTATAATATTACTATTATAATAATAATATATTATTATTACTATAGTATTATTATTATTATATAATTATTATAATAATAATATTAATATTGTTATAATAATAATAATATTATTATTATTACTATAGTATTATTATTATTATAATAATATTACAATAATAATATTATAATAATATTATTATCATTATTATAATAATATTATTATAATTTTTATTATGATAGTATTATTATAATATTATGATAATAATATAATAATATGATTATATTTATAATATTATTATAATAGTAAAGTTGGCGACCATAGTCGAGGGTAACCCGAAGGCTCCCTTTTCGATAGCTACTACACCAATGTGTAGGGGAGAGCGCTACTCGTTTCCCTGGATTGCTCTACTTTACCCTTGATCCGTACCTTATAATGCTGAGTGTTAAGTTTGGTATGACTCGACATGGGATTGAACCCAGGTCTCCCGGGCCATTGGCGAACACTCTAATATTATTATTATAATAATATTATTATAAAAATAATATTATAATAATATTAATATTATAATAATATTATTATTGTAATAATATTATTATTATTATTATAATAATATTATTACAATAATAATATTATTATAATAATAATATTATTATTATAATAATAATATTATTATAATAATATTATTATAATAATAATAATAATATTATTATAATATTATTATTATAATAATATTATTATTATTATAATATTATTATTATTATAATAATAATATTATTATAATAATAATATTATTATTATAATAATATTATTTTTATT
>OY757944.1:30186183-30301183 GCA_963585895.1 Sepioteuthis lessoniana
AATAATAATATTATTATAATAATATTATTATTATAATATTATTATTATAATAATATTATTATAATAATAATATTATTATTATTATTATAATATTATTATAATAATAATATTATTATTATAATAATAATATCATAATAATATTATTATAATAATATTATAATAATATTATTATTATTATAATATTATTATTATCATTATTTTGAAGTGTTTACAGGATCCTATTCATTGTATAATTTTATCAACATATTCTTTTTCATTTGTTAGTTTTCCAATTACTTAATACACCCATTATTCCCATCTAATACTAATAATATCATCCTTCAGTAAATATAACATTTTTAAATATTTTTAATCAAAATAAGTAACATAGCTGTTGTTAGCATATAGATTTCTCTCTCCCATTTAGCCTCGCATCCAGGTACTTGAGAAGATGGTGGCTCAGAAATTGACCAATTTTTTAAAAATAAGCATTTTCAACTATTTTACTAACACTTAATTGTAACATCTTTCAATCTCACCAATTTTTTAGATGAAGCAACTGAGGATTTTCTATTAGGCATCAAATCAAGAGAAATAAAAATGTATGAAATATTTGTCAAATATCTCTTTTAATAACTTATTGAAGAAGAAAAAAAAAAAACATCTTACCAGATGGAATGTCAATGCTGCAAATAGGATTTTCAACCTTTTTTAGCGTTTCTAACAGCACAGCAAAATCACCTTTCACAGGTCCAGCCTGCTGTATGCCATAAATTGCATCAATGACCAGATTGTAAGCCGAATCGATAAGATGTGCTTCGCTTGGAAAGAACGATAGAAACGGCATGTCCATCCGTTCACACTGTAATCTCAGAGTTTCAAAAATCTGTTTGTTTGATGTCTTGGGGTAAAATATGGAGGGCTTGTATCCCTAGAAGAAAAGAAATTAGACAATTTTAATGCCCAATAATCATTTGTGTCTCGTGTTTAAATGTCAAGTAGTTCTATTTGACCCATTCAGGTTTGAGTGGACTCAAGAATGATCCCTCTGCAGAGATGCAGTCAGTGCATTACTACTGCCCTGACCAACTGGGTTTTTGGTTTCTGTTGAATTGATTTATACAGTGGAAAGATGAAAGGATTCCAAATGGTCAAACCATCAATGCTAACCTCCACTTTAAACAGTGGGTGTGTCAATCCATGACAGAAAGCAGTCTCTTCTACAGGAGTACAATGCAAGAACATACTGCTTGAGCGATCCAGAGAAATGAATGGAATTAAGAAGAGGTGGAAGCTTCAGGGAAAGAGTTCTTTGCCTTAAAGGACAAGAACGGGCACAAAGCTACCTACAAAGAGTGCAACATGATGATCTCTACTTTGAATGCTCTGCTGCTTTTGTTGGAACGTACATTTCAAACCAAGTTGGCACAAGGCCAATAATAAGCAACAAATGTTATGTTTTCTATAATCTGCTTCTATTTTATTGTTGATTTTGCTGTTCTTCTTGATTGATGAATAATGAAAGTTTAAATTCACTTTCTGAATGATTATCATCAAACAGGTCCATTTTTCTCTGCTTTCAGATCAATAAGAAATAATAATTAATTCTGAGTTGGAGTCACTAATCATTGGATGCCACTAATAATCTTTGTAGGTTTGTAGTAATTTTAGCTACCAGATGTCTGCCTCCTGTCAAAGACTCCAGTTATATAGCTGCCAGGCCTTTATTTGGTATAGCCTTGTCAAGATTGCATAATTTGGTGATACACTCTTGAGAGTGATCAAGAATAGAGAAAATGATGAGGTTTTTTTTTTTGCTTTCTGATTGATAAAAAATAAAGATCATTGATTTTTAGTTGCTTATTTGCTAATTATTAGAGGTCACAAAGAAGTTTCTTACTAAAATAAATTCTCAATATTTGTAGGTTATTAATAATTTTGGCAATCAGATGTTTGCCTCAAGTCAAAGACTCCTGTTGTATGGGTGCCAGACCTTCATTTTATTTCTGGTTTGGTTTCTTTGTTTAATGGTGTATCAACCTGCATAGGTTATTTAATGCCAAAGCCATCTTTGTAGAAAAACAAGTGTGATACTATTTACCCTCCCACCCACACAGAAGGGGGATTAAGGGTATTAGTTTGAAAGCTAACATAACGTGACTGTAGTTCAAACTTGCTTAGTTTGATGTCATAGTTTAGCACATTTGCCACGACACCATGGGGACTTCCTTGGTATAGTTCGGGTTGGAAGTGATCTTAGAGTAATGTTAAGGTAACAATCACAATATGGAATTTCTTTTACCCCTCAAAGACATAACTACTTTTATGCCATTGATTTTGGGGACAACCGTCAAATCAGGTGTCCATGATATTAGTGGCATAACAGTTATATTCACAGGAAGCATACACATTGAGACACACCAAGTTCAACACCTCCACAAATGAGTCTGCTGGATCAATCAATGTGCAAACATGAAAAAGCAACCCCCCTTCATTCATTCAAATGTCCTGGGTGACAAAGGAAGTTTATTTTTTTTTTATTTCTTGCAATGTAATAAAAAATTTTGTTTATTTAAGCAGGGTTTTTTTTTTCCTGTCAAAACCCAACGAAAAAAGGTACTTACAAAATGCTTGAGGTGACGGGCACACACAAGTCCATGTGCCCCATTGTTACCCGGACCGCAACACACAAGGATGGCTCCATTATCTTTACTCATTTTATCCAATGGATAAGCCTGGGAAGAGACAAAATGGAAAACAGGAAAGACATTTTACAAATTGAAACAATGATGTTTGTATTTTCATTTAAGCACTCACTGGAATTATTTAGCAAGCACAGATTACTGCTGCTAGTGTAGTGAGTTTGATCCTGACTGAGTGGTCCACTTTTTTGGCCATGAGACAGATTAAAGCTTTCTACTTTCTGATGCTGACAGCAGTTAGTATTTAAGCTCAGAAGACCAAAATCTTGGATACTGATTTTCTAGGTAGGATGGAATCCAGGTTTAGCGAATAAGTAGACATATGAAATAGAAACGTTATAAACCTCCCCTATGACAGGGATTTTATGTTAGTGATACCAAAGTCTTTTTGTGAGGACTTATAAGTTAATGAATATCAATGACATTTGGTTAGTAGTGTTTTATGATATATCAACCCTTGTGGGCTATTTAATGCCAAACCCTGTTGATATATTGGATTTTTAAGGTAACATTATTTTTAAACAAACCAGAACTCATTTATTTGCACACAGTTAAATTATTTCAAGTATTCCTATTCAACACCAATAATTCTATTTAATATTAATCCCTAGTAAATAACTGAACTGTTCTATTTGACCCCTAGATGTGACCCTAACAGATACAACCACTGCAGGTCAGAGTGGAGCTGAGAGTAATGGTAATAAAGGGGTACCTCAAAATTCCTCTAACTTCAAGACTGGAGCCTCACCATCAGATGCAGTTTAGCGTCATATGCGGGATACACATTGAGAGGTTGATGTTTGTGGCTTCTTACATGACAGATGTAAAAATATTTTAGTCGAAAAGAAAGTCAGGGGAATCAATGAAAAACTTTCTTACTAGAAAATTTTTGTCTACTTTATACAGCAAAACAAAAAAAAGATTTAGTTTAGCTTACCAAAGACTTTATGGACATCGAATGTTCGTAACGTATATACATAGAACATAGGAATCTCGAAATTCGAAAACACGTAACAACTTCTTTGTTCAGGTACAAAACCTTTTAGTTAAAGGTTTCGACATAAGGAGAGAGACAAGCTGTCTTTATCATCTGGCCCCTATCTCGTGCGGTATCCATAGCGCGCAAATTCACCTGGCTTCAGTGAGCCAGCAAAAGTCGACCGTCTCGTCCAGCGTCTAGTTTCAACTCTACTAACTTTCTTCAAATTTCCCCGCCAAATCCTCCGCACGCTTCCGTCACCCACACTTTCTCACCCGTTTCATCATCTCAGGCTATTGTGACATCTCTGAGTGACATGTCCGCTCTGTGTGCGCGCGTTACCACCTGCATCAAGTCCATGTGCTCAGTCGAAAGGTTCTCAGCCTAACTAAAACCAAAGGCATGAACCGAAATCCCTCAGCAATTATATTACACTTAGTACCTCCTTGCTTAATACTCAGCAATATAAGGTACGTATCAAGGGTAAAGTGGAGCAATCCAGGGAAAGGAATAGTGCCCTCCCCTACACTTCAGTGTAGTAGCTATTGAAAAGGGAGCCTTCTGGTCGTCCTCAACTAAGGTCGTCAACTTTACTTAGTTTAACTGATTGATACAAAGTAAGGGTCCAGTTTATTATACTTTTATTGCAAATAAAACCTTTTACTAAAAACTAACAATGTTTTAAAATCTTCAAATAGTAATAGGCTAAAAAATTTTTTTCTTTAACAATATATTTTAATTTTCTGTCATTTAATTATAAAAAACAAATTTTGTTGGTAATTGAAAAAGTTCTAAAACTCTTCAATAAAAAATGAAACAGCTCCATGCAGATAATGGATTCTGTCTAGAAGACTTGCAAATAGGAACGGATGGTGAGAGAGTCTAGGGAATCTGTGCTGTTTGCATGCCATTGTTATATATTGTTATTATTCTTGGAGCCAAGAGTTTTAATAAAATTCTTTTGAAAATGTTTGAATATTCAAGGTAGGACTTACAAGTGTCATAATTTGATATAAGAATCAGTGAAATATTGAAAGTTTCAAATATTATCGAAGCCAAAAGTTTTAAAATTGAGACTGGAACTTAAACCTTTCATGTTTTTAGTTTGCAATCCTTTTAAACATTATCTCAAAGAGATCTAATGAAGATATTAATGAAACCCTATTAAATTGTGGGATTTGAAGATATTTTTATGAAGGTCAGGCGCTAAGGGCAAGGCTGTGTTGCCGTAAGATATCTGACTCCATATTTTGGTTATTTAGTTTTACCCCACGTTGACGTGGCTGGCGCAATGCCTTGCCCAAAGAAGGTCCATAAGAAATATACAAAAAAAGATAGAGACAGATAAAAGACGAAAACATTTCTTTCATACTTCCCTTTATTTACTTGGTGAATGGACTAACCAACACTATGTCCCAAGACACAGCGTGGTGCCCAAACACCAGATAGTAAAAACGGTGTTGTCGGTTCGACGTCACTACCCGAAAAGAGGTCGGTTCACAGAAAACCTGAGTATTTATCTCTTTTCACCGGCTCCAAATTCGCCACTCCAAAATCCTTCTAATTTTGGCGCGACCGCTTCTCATTGGCTACTTTACATTTTATTATTTTTCTTTTTTTTTGATTTTAACCGGATGGATGCGTGGAGCCTTATGCGTGGCGACGCATTTATACATTTTGTATCAGGCAGCCGACGAGTCAACATCCGGTTGGGAGTTCTTTGGTAATTCCTAAATCGCCACAAAATACTATCAAGAGTGACTCCACACATCATTAACCTGTTTGATTTTAATTTCTTTGCAAATTTCATAAATATTTTATAATAGGGAGACAACACAATTGGCAGTAGTGAAGTGTTTCAAGTTAAATTCTTTCAATCAATACTGAAAACAAGTCAGTATATTTATTATTTCCTATATTGATATATACATAAAAGAATCAGGATTTTATAAACTAATTCTAAAAACACTGAATTATCAACTGACTGCCCATATCTTCATAAAATTCAACAAAACCTTACCTGTGCAATGGCAACGGCACAGCTGTAGCCTTCAAGCTCTAAAATTTGTTCGAGACTGAATGCATATTCAGTAAGTAACTCGTCTTCAATTTTCTCCGATTCTTCTTGGCTGTTAAAAAAAAAAAAAATTAAAACTATTTGGAGTTTGTTGTTTTTCATTATGAAAAGAAAATATTTTGCAAAGACATCTTATTTAATTTCCCTCCACCTCACCAAAAACTATTCAAATTTGAAAACTTTATAGATTAACAAGATGTTTCTTTTGAATTAGATTGAAAAATTTGTCTCCAAATGTGACTGAGATAGATTTTTGTGGAGGCCCTGATAATGTCATGGTTATTGTAAAAAAAAAAATGGACAAAGTGATCCACGTTCAAATCCTAGGTGATACTGTTTGCATTTCACATGCATCTAACTATTCTCCCTCTCGCTATGGGTAAAATAGTTGGGCAGTTGTGGCTGTAAATGTAGAATAGTTATTTTAATCATTTTCTTGTTTGATCTGAAGAAGTCCTGTTAATTTTTTAGAGCATTGATTCATATCAATCCTTTTTAACAGGATGGAAATAAATCATCTTAATGTGACCTACTGTTTAAAAAATAAAAAATTTTGTCTATAATTTTATAAAGATCCTTTCAAGTTTCCTGATAAGTGTCTTGGTTTCAGGTTGGAATTGGTGAATGAATTTACCAAAATTGTCCCAAGCACTTTTCATAGGCCAAGATCAGGGGTTGTTTGAATGGGTATAGAGTGTTTTTTTTTTTTTTAGTTTTTTTTTATAACATTATAAAATTCTGTAAATGCAGAGTTGAATAAAATTGAAATGCTGATAAATTAAAAAAACAGAACGCTATCAACAGAAATAGAATATTATCAAGAAATATAGAATATTTAAAATATATATAAATATATTAGTCATGCAAAATGTATATATATATATATATATATATAGGGTTTTGGTCATGCGATTTAGTCTCACTAAAGAATAATGAGATTATGATAAGATGTTAGAGACTCTTTGTGTAATGTCATTGAAATAGAAATTTTATATCATGTTAAATTTGATAAATAAAATTCCATTATTTGCCAAATAAATAAAATTCCATTATTTGTAGAAAGAAGGTTTTTTTCAGATAAAAAGATATTTATAGAAATAGTGTGTTAAAAAAACCTCTAAAATTGGGATTAGCTCTGCAGATAAATAAACTTTTAAAACAATATATGCTTTTTGGGATTTCCTCCTGTGAAAGATGATTTGTAGATTCAGGGAGATGACTGGCCTGAATTATTAACACATCACTCAACATTGGGAAATGAACTGTAAATATCTGTTTGACCCTTTCTTTCATTATTAGGGATCAAGTGACAACCTTTTTTTGACATCAACCACATTAGAAACATTTGTTAAATATCAAATATTTACATTAACATAAAAGAAATTGTTTTGTGGCGACAATAATAAAAACAAACATACGCACATATATGGTTATGGTGTTGATTTTTATAGACCATCACTTAGTTTCTTTTGGTTGGGAGGGGGTGTATTTATATGCTAATGAATGTCAGAAATCAATCAGTCTTTTTTTTTTCTTTTTGCTAGAAAATTACATTAAAATAATAATATTATGATCAATAAAAAAAAAAGTTATTGCATAATGATTCACTGTGGTTTACAATTTAAGAAAAAAATTCTAAATTAAGAAAAAATCTACAAGATTTTTACTTAATTTGGCCCTTCAATGTTTATTTTTTTTGTTTGGTTGAATTTTATGGTATATCAATTCTTGTGGGGTATTCATTGCCAAATTCCTATTATATATGATTTGTAAGTGAATAGTTTACATTTAATTTTATTTTCAAACAAGTTAAAGTTTATTTGTTTGCACACAGTTAAATGGTTTCAAGTATTTCTATCTAACACAAATAATTCTATTTATTATTAATCATTGGTTTGCACACTTTTAAATGAGTGGACCTGGGAATAACAACATTAAAGGGATACTTGACATTCTCCAAATCTCTAGGATTGGAGCCTCACCATCAGATGGTTTTGTGTCATATCCAGGATGTGTGTGTGTGTGTGTGAGATCTTACTCCTCTGCTGGGGTGCTGTCAGCATATTTTTCAGCCCCAGCCAACAGGGTGATATTTAATATAAAAACATTTGTTCCAAAAAAGATTGAAAATCTTATATCGTATACTACTATAATAACTCAAATCAAAAGCTAAATGGGAACAACACAATGATGCTATATACGGTTTTGAAAAATCCCAGAAGCAGCACCCTAAAAAAAACAGCAACTTTACAGCCACTTATCTCCCATCTCATAAACTATCCAAACACAATATTCTGGGGAATCAGGGACAAACTCATCAACTAAAATCTGCAATGGGTCCCCTCACATTGTTACACCAATGTCAGTCAATTAGTAAAGACTTATATTCATTAGCTCTCTGTGGACACTGGATGCCATCTAAAGGACCTGCCAAAAGAGAGTCAAGGGAATTCATGCTGTCAACATGACTTGAAGAGAGTTATATATATATAGTATACTACTATATAACTAGGGTGTGTGTGTATGTATATATATATATATATATATATATATATATAGAGTATACTACTATATAACTAGTGTGAGTGTGTGTGTGTGTATATATATATATATAACTATAACCAGACATTGGCCTAGCGGTTAGAGTGTTCGCCAATGGAGACCTGGGAGACCTGGGTTCAATCCCAGGTCGAGTCATACCAAAGACTCAAAAAATGGTACTTGATGCCTCCTTGCTTAACACTCAGCATTATAAGGTAAGGGTAAAGTGAAGCAATCAAGGGAAGGAGTAGCGCCCTCCCCTACACCTTGGTGTAGTAGCTATCGAAAAGAGAGCCTTCGGGTCCCTCTCGACTTTACTTATATAACTAGTGTGTGTGTGTGTGTTTATATATAGTATACTACTATATAACTAGGGTGTGTGTGAGTATATATATATATATAGTATACTACTATATAGCTTGTGTGTGCATATATATATATATATAGTATACTACTATATAATTCGTGTGTGTGTATATATATATAGTATAATACTATATAACTAGTGTGTGTGTGTATATATATATATATATAGTATAATACTATATAACTAGTGTGTGTATATATATATATATATATAGTATACTACTATATAACTAGTGTGTGTGTATGTGTGTGTATATATATATATATATCATATACTACTATAACTAGTTCAGTTTGCTCTGAGCTGGATTTGGTTGTGATCAAAACATGAAAATAAAATGCATGTGATTCCATGGCATAACATACATAAGTGAATAACGAATGATCGTTAATAACGATTTTTATGAATATATATGAATTTTTTTTCCATCAACATTTAAAGCAAATGCCTTAACACTTTTATGAACTTAAGCAACAAAGAGAAAGTTTCTTTCTGTTTGTCTTCATACCCCATCTGGTGGCACCAGGGGGTGGCAGAATCACCTTAGCCACTGAAACTGCACTATCACTCCTGGTTGACAGCTGATAAGAACAGGGTATTGCATGTGTTTTTCACATGTTGTATGATTAAAAAAAAATTATTGTATACTGCTACATCAGTAGTGTGTGTGTGTGTGTATACTACTATATAACCATTATATATATATATATATATATATCGTATAATACTATAACTAGTATATGGGTATATATATATATATATATATTGTATACTACTATATAACTAGTGTGTGTGTGTGTGTGTGTGTGTATATATATATATATATATATACACACACACATGCTGTATCTATTTGTTCAGGTTTTACATAAAATTGTGTTGCCAGCCCTTCCCACAAAAAAATCTCAACAGTCACTTGCAACCCTTTATAGGTGGAAAACAGTTTAAAGGTTGTTACCAGTTTCAGGGCAGTCAAAAGATTATTTTGATAAATAAGCAATTATATAATCTTTCAAGTCATTTGTTGACTTTTGATCAAATCCCTCTGAAAGCACCTGTTCCCACTGAATCCCCAAGTTTAAGCAACAGGGAACAGAGCTGATATGAGTGACCAGCAGGTACTGGTAAGCAATATAAACTTTGTATGCCAGATAAAACAATCAATAAATACCAGATTGGTTACTTTTATTTAATGGCATATCAAACTTTGTGAGTTATTTAATGCCAAATTCATCCTTGAAGAACAGTACTAGGACTATTTAATCCTTAGCATCTTACCCAAGTGTATTTAGTCCAAAAGTGAATGTCATAGAATGATTGGATTTTGAACTAAGTTTCTATAATGTCATAGACTTGCGCATTAACCACTTCACAACAAACACTTCCTTACCTAAATGAGAGGAACACTGATTACTGTTAGTTATTATGACAGTGCACACACACACACACACATTAAACTATCTTGTAAAACTGTCAGTTTCATGTTCATCAGATGATAAAGGTTTTTCATTTTTGACAAAAATCTCATCATCATTATCACTGATGAAATGTGCAAATATAAAATTAACAGTACCAACTGAAAGGTTTTCATTTTAAAATTCTAATTTATAAATTGGTTTATTTTGGAGATTGAGAACTTTTACAGGAAAGACTGCCAGACAACCCTAAGTTGTTATATATATATATATAGAGAGAGAGAGAGATTGAAAAATAAATAATTCTGAATTTTAAAATTCTTATAATTTATTCCTTGACTATAATTTTTGACGAGAAATGAATATGAGAGTATTTTAAAATTAGGAGCTACTTTTCAATCTCTCTTTCTCTCTCTCTCTCTCTCTCTCTCTCTATATATATATATATATATATATATATATATATATATATATTGTTCATTACTTCTATTGATGTTTTGTTTCACTGGAAAATTTCCTTTGCTACCTTCAAATACAAAATTGGTAAGCATGCAACCAAACGACACAACTGTTTAATCCATTTTACTGACTTTTCCAAGTTCGTCTTTGGCAGAATCTGGGTTTAGCTATGTTGATTATTTACTAAGCAAACAGTAAAACACTTTGGACATAAAATGGGATGATTTGTGACTCAAATTCACAAACCTACAACCTAATATTTGCGATCTCCTCAACAACCTCCAAACCTATTCTTTTCATTTAAAAAATAATTCAAGAATTAAAGGTAGGAGTCTTTTCTAAGGATTTGGCAACAGGAATCACGGTTTAAAATTTCACCTTTTAATGTTGGGATGTTTCATATCCCAGAACACTGTCAGCATGACCTTCTTTACTGATCACTACACCTAAAACTTTTTCAATGTGTTTGCACTCCAAGGACGGTCTTTTCGACTCAGGCTCGCAGTGGCAAATATACGTTTAGCCTATTTGTAAATTTATCTTTATATTAAAACAATGGTGAATTAGTTGTGTTTTGTAATTGTTATGGTACCAACCTCACGGACTATAATGAACTCTTCCTGTTACTATGAATACCGGGAGAATATTCGTCTCAGTGTTAACTCCAGCCTAACACTTTGGCAGTCAGACCGATGTTCAACACCCTTTACCTATGCTATATTTATACTTTCGTTCAATGTACTTGTTTCACGTAATCCCGAGTTTGTGTCTTTCTTCCGGATGTTTTACTGGTCCACAACAGTAATTCAATATTCAATTAAATCATCTGGGAATGAATAGAAATTAAATTTGGTTACAAGGGGTTGCCAGTAAAAAGTTTGAGATACTCTGGTCAAGCATCGACATATCAAATCGATTTTCCAAACAGACATATATATATATATATATAAGATTAGTCTAATTAGTCTGTTTGGCTAAAACAGCCAATGGTTAGATTATTTATTGTCTCTTAGTGGATTCCACTAGTAATTTAGTCTAAACACTAAAACTTCATTTGAAATTGCAACATCAGGTCGATAAAACTCATCACTCAAGTCTAAAGTTACTAAAATAAAAGTGTATATCTTTGAAGAAGCTCTGAATGTAATCACAGACTCTAAAGTCTCGTGAGTGACGTTAGACATCTCCTTCCTTTAACTTAACACCCTAAAATATTCATAAGACTCAACAAAATATCTTTAAACAATCGATAATCACAGAAATAATTAAGGTTCCCTTCAACAAGTACTTTCCACATTTCAAATGACTTTCAAAAGAAAAATGCGTATCAGTTAATGACTTTTGAGGTACCAAAGGTATGGATTAACTCAACCCCTCCACCATGAATAGGAAGTGACACAAGGTCAGTTTTTAAGCAGAGTAAAGCTACCAAATAATTTCCTTTTTTGGTATCTGTAAGAGCAAAGTAGGGTTATTCGGCAGTGCACCTCTCCTCTCAAAGGAACACATGACAGGTTGTATTGGGTTGCATGGTACCAGTAGCAAGGAACTCAGTCTATCCTACTATCTTCTGAAAAGAGAAAAGATTTTTTTTCCCAAGGGCATTAGCACAAAGTGAAATGCAAACAATATCATCCAGGATTTCAACTTTGGTCACTTATTCCATTTCCTATGACCGTTACTCTTGATGTCCGATTATTAAGGGTCAATAAATAAATAACTCAACACGGAGATATGAGATGCCATACAAATGGATCCAAGTCTCTGAGGAGGGTTTCCTTGGTTCAACGTACACGAAGACAGGCAAGGTGCTTACTACAGCCGCTGCTCCCTCTACCAGCTGAGTTCTTGATTAATATACCCTTTGGGTAAATCCATTATTCTAGTCATAGGGGAGTCACCTACAACGCTATGACAATTACTCTTGATGTGCCTCTAAATCTAATGAACATTGTTGATTGGTTGGTCTTTTAAAGAATATCAACCCTTGTGGGTTATTTAATGCCAAATCCTGTTTATATATAAATGATTTCAAAGCAATTAGTTGGTAACTTTATTTTAAAATGAGTTGTTAGAACTCACTTGGTTGCACACAGTTTCAAGAATTCTTTTCCAACACTAATAATTCTATTTGATATTAATCATTTATTTGCACACAGTTAAATGGTTTCATGTATTCTTATCCAACACTATTAATTCTATTTAATATTAATCATTTGTTTGCACACAGTTAAAAGGTTTCATGTATTCTTATCTAACACTTATAATTCTATCTAATATCCATCATTTATTTGTACACTGTTAAATGGTTTCAAGTATTCCTATTTGATATTAGTAATTTGATTGATCGAGTATTCTCATCTCATACAAAACAATTTGCTCACAACTACACATTTCAAATAACTCATATTTATAATAATCCCAACAGAATGATTGAGCAGTTCTATTTGAACCATTGATGGGACTCTAACAGGTACCATCAGTTTGAGTCAGAGTGGACCTGGGAGTAATGTCAATGAAAGAGTACTCCACATTCCCCAAAGCTTCAGGACTGAAAACTCACCTTCAGATACAAGTAGGTGACTTACCCAGGAGAATTATTGGGGGAGGGTATCTTACAAATCCGCAGAGAAGCAATCAGTGTAATCCACAGCCATAGCTGGCAGGGCAGGTGGAATTTATGTTTGAGAGGAAAGGTACTTAATATCCACACCATTAGATGCAAGTGTAGTGTCTTACTCAGGATACTTCTTTTGTAAAAAGAGGTCTAAGCCCCCCGGCAGGGGGGATACAATCAGTGAATTCTAACTCTCTACAATAGAACTTGCAGAAATCAAAGAAAAAAATTTGATAAATTAAATATTTATAATGAGATTCTCAAAAGAAAACTTTATGGTAATTTGTGGGGTCTACAAACATTTGTTACCTAAGAAGTTCCGAGTAATCGTGTCACCCTGTAAGCGAGGCTAATTCCTTTCCAAAAAGTAATAGGAATCTATGAATAGAAAGTCGAACTGGGATGAATGAAGATGCCAATAGGAATCTATGGATGGACAGAGGAAAGAATCAGTCATCTAAGGAGGATTAAGGGTTAGGATGATATGGCAATGAGATGAATAGAAAGTCGAACTGGGATGAGTGAAGATGCCAATAAGAATCTATGGATGGACAGAGGAAATAACTCATGTTTGTACATACCAAGGAGATTACTAACCTTGAACTTGTACTAAATGTTCATTTTTTTGATAACTGTTCATATGTAAATGCTATAGTATTATTATTATGAATAATGTAAAGACGACGTCATTGTTAATGATTTTACTATAGAAATGTATCATAAATAAGGAAAGAATGGATTGTCACCAAGAAGAAATTTATACAAGCTTTACTGATAGACTAGGACTATTATTTGTATTATGGAGAAAATAGAAAAACCAAGTAATCCAAAAGTGATGAATTTATTATGAAGGAAAGTCAATGTTAAAATGTTTAATGAACTTTCATTAGGACTTTAAGATGGTAAAAAGTTTTCATAGAACAACGATGGATGTTTAATAAAATACAATAATTTTTCCTTGTTATCATTTAATATGTGCTAATTATATATATATATATATAACCCCTCTGTCATATTTGATATCATTAAATATGAGATATATATATATATAACCTCTCTGTCATGTTTGATATTAATTGAATATCAAAAAATTAGTTTGATGAAGTTATCTCCCTTTATCTGCATATTGTTTGGTTATAATTTATGTGGAGGTGGAGGTAGATAAAAATGTATTTGTTTGAATTTTTTCTATTCTATTCCTGCTAAAAAGTTGTATACATTAAAACTTCACTGCAGACCCCCACAACAAAATTTGTAGTATCCTGCTTTTATCAAGGTCAATTTTTAAGTTAAGCACAGCTAGTTTTGATTGATTGAATTTAATGGCATATCAAAACATCCACGGTTATTTCATCCACAGAGGTTAAAGAATCATATACATTGTACATTTATATTTACTATTTTCTGGAAGTTTTTTTTTCCGTTCCACGATACCAGGTATTCCGATCTATCAATAAAGATTCAAGTAATTTTTCCTCTTTAATAATAATCCTTTGACACTTATAACTTCGAGTAATTCTTCCTAATACAAATAATTCGCAGTTATATGGCATTAAATATTTCTATCTAATCTTAATAATTTTCAAACAAATCTATTGGACCCATAGATGAGACCCCAAGAGTAACTACCACTCCGAATCAAAGTGGACATGGGAGTAATGAAAAGGTGACTGTTTAATTGTTTTTGGTGTTTATGTTACTCTACCATTTATGCTGGTTTATATTTGAATTGGGCATTTGAAGTAAAGATGTGAAATGATGTGCACGAAAGAACATTCTTAAATTTATATAACAAAAAATACATTAAATGAAATATTTCAAAACATTATAAGTGTTCTACTACTGTCTGTTAAATATTCCTCTGTGTGTGTGTATGTGTGTAAGTAACATGAATACTATGAAAAAAAGACTAAATAATAAAAATGTCCTGTAGTTTATAAAATGCATGTTGACTAAGTATTCCTACAAAATTTTAATTATGTATGTTAGGAGGAATGTGTCATCTCCGATGTTGTTTGTTTGTTTCTTTCGGTGGTTTGATGAAATTTCTGTGATTGTTTTCGAGGCTGGAGCAAGTCTAACCGTAAAAGGTAAAACAAGGAAGAAAATAGTTGCAGAGAGTATACATTTTTGTTGGGTTGATTGCTGGAAGTCAAATGTAAGAGAGAGAGAGAGAGAGTGTGTGTTGTCTTTGGAAGTCAAAATGGAAAGAGTGTGTTCTTGAAAGACGAGAGTATATATTGGCAATTCTTGTCATGCAGTCGAGAGACAAAATCAAAGTTGTGGATGTAGTTGTGAGCACAAACCATGTGGCTTTCCTGACCAATAGGTTCCCAAGATTGATTAGTTTACTGATGTCCGCCATCTTTGTTTTGGGAATAAGTGGCATCATGGCCATTTTAAAATATAGGAGTATAAATCCTATAAAGGTACTCCACATTCTCCAGAACTGGAGTCTCACCATCAGATGTAGTTTAGTGTTATACCCAGAACTCCTCTTTTTTGCAGGTAGGTTGGGTCTTACCCCTCTGCAGGGGATACAGTCAGCATATTCAAGACTCACCAACTGGGCAGCTAGATCTGAAATCAGACTATTTCCTTCTTCAAGACAGGTTGCCTCAAATAGCTGTATCTGCCTTATGATTTATCTATAGCAGGGTAAGGAGATGGATTTATGTGTTTCAAAACAGAATTAGCATACAGAGTGGACCTGGGAGTGATGGCTATGAAGGAGTACTCCACATTCCCCAAAGCTCCAGCATTACTGGAACCTCACCATCTGATTGTTTAGTGTCATAACCAGGATACTCACTTAGTGGGGGGTGGTATTACCTCTCTGCAGAAATGCAGTTGGTGTACTCTACAGCCCTTACCAACTGGACAATAGAATTGTTTTTGACATTTAAACTTAGTACAAACAAATGACTTTTACTAAATAGAACTGATTGATTATTTAACTGTTTATAAACAAATGACTGATGTTTAATTGAATTGTTATTGATAGATAATAATACTTGGAACTATTTAGCTTTGTTGACTTATACTAAACTGAATTGTTAGAAATAGAACTGTTTAATCATTTAACTGTGTATTTATAAAATGTCTTTATAAAGTATATATTTACTATATATGTAAAAACAGGATTTGGCATTAAATAACCTACAATGGTTGATATGCCATGAAAGCCAAACAAAACAAAATCCTACATATTCAATATATATATATATATATATAAAGCATTAAATAACCAAAAATGGTTGATATGCCATTAAAGCCAAACAAACTGTTATGGTACCCAATGAACTCTTCCGTGACTATTAATATTGGGCTCTGTACTTATTCCCGGCGAACACTTGGCAGTAGGACTGACTTCTAACACTTTGTACATATGTTGTATTATACTTCGTTAATATACTTTGTTCCACGCAAAACCGAGTTATGTTATTCTTCCGGGCCCTTTACTGGTCCACAACAGAAACCAAACCAATCACTTCAAAAAAAGGTGAATTCTTTTTAGACTTAAAGACAAGAAATATTTTAATTCTTAATAGGATTAATTTATTCATTCGTCCCAACCATTGAATACTGCCCACCTTTAGCCCTAACGCTTGATCCAACCTCCCAACGGTTTTTTTCAGGAAAAAAATCAAATAAATGCAAATGAGGATTAAAAAAATGGACATGCTTGATATTTCTTTTTTTAATGAAAGGAAAAAGAACTGGAGACAATTTCTTTCGTCTCTGCTGTCCTTCTTTGCAGGTGGGGTAAGGTGCTGAAGAATCCAAGACAAAGGAAGGTAGGATCCCAAAAATGATATAAGGAGACCTCAGACAACTCCAAGCACAAAAAAATGGGATAATACAACCCAGCATCATAATATGGAAGATACAAATGCCTCGGAAAATATGGAAGATACAAATGCCTTGGAAGATCCCTTTACAGTTGTGGCCAAAAAGGACCGAAACAGCTGACAAAATTTTTTATAAAGACAATTTATGTTATTTATTACAAGTTAGGACAGTTGATGACCAGTTAATATTCAGTATCTATTAGCATCAATTATTGGCTAAGAGCATCTGGTCATGCTTTCAGCAAGCGTTTGATAAAGATCATGTGATGATCGTTGCGAAAAATCATTCAATATGTCAAGGAAAATAATCACTTCCTAGGTGTGTCTAAGCTATTAGAGTTTCATTAAAATTTAGAACAACAATAATAACAAATGATTCAGTGTTTTCAATGTCAGTTCTTCTCTGCACAACTTGTACAAGAGACATATGTCAACAGTTGAGCTGATAGGTAAATAAGAATACAGAAAGAAAACATGAAACCAGGAAATGTGTCTGACAGGAATATAAAAATACGTGATCTTGACTACTCTACACAGATTTAGGAAAACTCTCACTTCTTATCTAAGCCTGTCAGCAGAAGGGTACCCCCCTCCGCATAAATATTCAAGATATGATGCTAAGCTGTATTTGATGTTAAGGCTTGAGATTTGGAGAATGTGATCTCCCCTTTCATTGCCATTACTTCTTGGTCTACTCTGACCTGGAGTGGTAGTATCTGTTAGGGTTCAATCTACGAGTCAAATTGAATCATTTTCTTGACTTGAAACCATTTAATTATGGTGCAAACAAATGAGCATTGGCTCATTTAAAAATAAAACTATAAAATATGCCCTTAAAAATCTCACACATACACACATATATATATATATAGAGAGAGAGAGAGAGAGAGAGAAAGAGAGAGAGGTGTTTATGGCATAATGGTTACGATTGTAGGAAATGGACATAATGACCTGAGTTCAAATCCTGGATGAAACTGTTTGCATTTCACATTGCGCTAATGCCCCTTGGGAAGGGGATGAATCTAATTATTCACCTTCCAGTAATGGGTTAATAGTAGGGCAGACTGATCTCTTTAACCTTGGTATAGCAACCAGTCTAACAAAAAGAAAACTCTAAATTCAAACCTGTCCAAATCTGTTGAAAAAAATTATCTTGTGATGCAGCCTCTTTGTGCAGAGGGGTTGGTGTATATATATATATATATATATATATATATATATATATACACATTACATGGCAGTGTGTATGACCCTGGGTTTCATGCTTTCTGCATTTGTCACACACAATACATAAAGCATGAAACCCAGGATCACAGACACTACCATGTTATATATATATATATATATATATATATATATGGCTTTTTTTGTTAGTTTTTACCAAAGTCAGTTTAACAATTGTGGCCTCCAATTATATACACCACGAAATTTTATCTTCACTATCATTTTAAACAGATAAACACTTCATTATCAAAAACAAATTTACAATAAGTTTCATTTTGCCTCTAAGTGAGAATTATTTCTATTTAATATAAACAATTTGTATACAATTATATAGTTTTAATTATTCCAACATACATACAATTATATAGGTATACAGTTTTTTTAAAATAGAGGAATTATATAAGTTGAATTACCAAGACCAGAAAATCCAGCAAGCACTGCACATGACAAATGGACTCACTGGACAGCTGTTTCAACCTTATTAGGTCTCATCAGCAGTGTTTACCGTGATCTCCCCCACTGGAGATTGAACCAGCGACCACGGAATGCAGAGCCGAAACTCTACCACTGAGCTACTGGTCCACATCACATACAAGTGATGCCAAATTAACTGATGTGTCTTGTTGTATCATCTGTACTCTTTACAGAGGACACGGTCACCTCCAAGACCACGTCTTCCTAAGTTGGTGATATACGTCCACGTAATCATAAACTCATGGGTAAGGAAATAGATATAGATTTTTTTTTTAGATAAAGGAATTATATATTATAAATTGAATTATCATGACCCGAAAATAATTAAATATGTTCAAGTCTTTCTATCTGATACTTTTTAAAGAAATCTATTTGACATGAAGATGAAACCCAGCCGAGTCATTTAATAACAAAATTCGATTCGTTTCAAAATGTTTTAATTGCAATCATAACAACATTTTCAATGTTCAATCGCAATCATTTTTGAAATTTTACATAAATAAACTTAGACTATACTAGATCATAAAAATGGTTTGGTTTGGTGGGTTTTATGGCATATCAACCTTTGTAGGTTATTTAATGCCAAATCCACTTTTATGTAAATAATCTGTTCTATTTAAAACAATTCAGTTTAGCATAAGTACACAGTTTAATTGTCAAAAACATTTCCATTTCAAACTATTCAAGCAGTTATATGTAACAATTCAGTTAAGTGTAAATACAGTTTTAATGTTGAAAAACAGTTCTATTTGAAATAATTCAGTTAAGCATAAGCACGCAGTTTAAATGTAAGCATGGTTTGATTGTCAAAAACATTTCTAATTCAAGCTATTCAGTTTACTCAAACAATTCAGTTTAGCATAAGTATGCCTTTAGTTCTATTTAACCCATAGATAGGGCCCTTATCAGGTGCTACCACTCTGGGCCAGAGTCAACCTGGGAGCGATGGCAATGAAGGGGTACTCCACATTCCCCAAAGCTCCAGCATTGCTGGAACCTCACCATCAGATTGTTTAGGGTCATTCCAGGACATTCATTGGGGGGGTCTTACCCCTCTGCAGAGAAGCAGTCGGTGTATTCTACATCCTCAGCTGACTGGGCAATTATAAAAATGAGTGGAAATTAATGTAGTTAAGAAATGGGGTATCAATTTACACCTTGGTTACAATACCAAAATGATCCCTCACTTTATATTCAGAAATGTAAATAGTCGCAGTTTCTGGTTTATTTAATAGCACATCAACCCCTTAAGGATTATTTAATGCAAAAATTTAATTCCTTTGTAAATGTTTGATAATAATCCTAACTATATTTTCAATGTTTCGCTGCAATAATTTTTCTAAACCATTATTTTAAAAATGTGTCCATAATAATCATTTGTTCGTACACTATTATATGGTTTCAAGTATTCCTATCTAATACAAATAACTTCTATGTAATCATATGGTTTAAAGTAACTATTCCTATTTAATGATAACTTGTTGACACACAGTTATGTGATTTCAAGTATTCCTATCTAATACAAATAATTTTCAAATAACAGATATTAACACTCTGGTGTTTGAGTGAACCTGAGAGTAATGACAAAAATAGTGACCCCCCCACCCGCCAGAGTTTGAGAACTGGAACCTCACCACCAAATGCAGTTTAGTAACGTACTAAAATCCCCATGTTGGGTATGAAACTCACTGACCACTTAAATGAGAAAGCAAAGAACAATCCTGATTGATTCTTAGTAAATTGTTCAGATATTACACTTTGATCCTAGTTTGGTTTGATTATTTAGTTTAATGGCATATCAACCCTTGATGGTTATTTAATGCCAAATCCATTGTGTGTGTGTGTGTGTGTGTGTGTGAGGTTAATTTTATTTTGAAATGAATTGGAGCTCATTTATTTGCAGTCAAATGGTTTCAAGTATTCCTATTCAATATTAATAATTCTATCTATCAAGTATTCTTATCTAATACAAACAATTTGCTCACATATGTATGGTTTCAGTTAACTAAAAATAATAATCCCTAGTAAATGATTGAACAGTTGTATTTGACCCATAGATAGGATGCTAACAGGTACTACCACTCAGAATGAGAGTGGACCTGAGAGTAATTGTTATGAAGAGGTACTCCACATTCATCAAACTTCATGTCGGGAACTTCACCATAAGATATAGTTTAATGTTATACCCCTGGCAACGCTGATCCTAGCCATGTTCGGAAGGTAAATAATCTTACCATTTTTTATGGGTACTATGCTAATTCTTTCGATGCCTTTTCAGAAGAGCAGGATCTGCTTTGAACCAATTTCCTGTATTTATTGATGTAGATACAAAAAAACAAACAAAAAAAACTTCTTGAATATAATTTTTGGTAAGACAGCAAAAACTCCCGTCTCTTTGTAATGGGAAGTTGAAGGGGAAGGAGATTTTAACGATTTTTTTTCTAATTACCTTCAAGAGATCATTTTGTTCATTATTTGAGTTGAAATATTGATTACCGCTGAAAGATTCCACCAATTTCAGAATTGATATCAAGCAAAAATCTTTAACAATAAAACCAAGAATTAAATAGTCAATTAATATTACAAGAGGTACAAACCAATCAAAAGTAGCTATGGTTTGTCATTCATGAAAGTTGGGTGGGGGAAGACATATTCAATGTTACCTATATATATATATATATAATTAGAGCAAGGACTGCCTACAAGAACTAGAACACTGTACAGAACTGTTAATTATTGATACAAAGACAGCTATGAAAATGTTCTTCTTTCTTCTGTAGTTACCTACAAAATACATACAATTGAAATACTTACATCTACAATGCAGATAAGACTAATTTTTGATTATTTTAAAGTCATGTGAGGTCGTATTTTCCATCATTGTTTAGAAGAGTTAACCCCAAGTTTGCGTGGTCAGTAATGTAAAAGGCGTCCCTAATCATATTTCTACATGACATTACAAGGTCTTGTAGAATGCACTTCAAAGGTCAATAACTGAAATCAATTATTGAATTTTTCATGAATAAATCATATCTTACTAAAATAGAAATTATCTATGACCCAAACCAATATTTGAAATTATTTTGACATAAAGACGATGGCTGAAGCAGAACAATTGCTAATTATCTTGTAGACAAACTGTATAGTTTAGGATGGTTTTGTTTGCGAGGATTCTTTTTCAGTCCTCTAGTCTTCAGTTTTTTTAACACTATTTCTTTATCTTTTATTTAAAACATAATATCTTCCTAATGAAGTGAAATAATTGAGAAAGTCTTAAATGTTAAAAGTTTTTAATTTTCAGTACTAAATCATAAACTAAAGTGTATTGTTTTAATTTTGTCACTTCATTGCTGATTTTCATAATTATCAATGCTTGGAAAGTTGGGCTGAAGAAAAACCCCCTTTAAGGTAAGATTATTGCCCCCCTCCCCCCCACCCCCAGACTAATGCACTTAAATTAAGTATTTTTTTGTTATAATTAGTAAACGTGATGTGAGTGAAACGACAAAGTTTTTAATGATACAAAAAGGAAATGGAATTCAGATTTCATGAGCCAATATTCTTCATTGCTCTTCCTGCTGTTTAATTTGAACTATTCTCTTCATCTTTGTTGTTTTTAGTAAGCACATTCCAAATAGCAGCTGAAGGATCTATCAGCTGAAATGTTGGGTTGGAAAAAAACCCCAAAAAAACAAAGATGAAGAAATATTCCAAACATAAAATAATGAAAAGATTTCCTAAGAGAATTTCAGAATATAAAGGAAAGCAAAAGTTTGACTGTCGATAAGATATGGACAAACTCTATCCAATTCGTTTATTGGATATTAACAACAATTCATCTCAAAGTCGGGGATAAAAACAATGATAAAAATGAGGATAGTCAAAATAATTCATTGAATATTAACAACATCGTATCTCAAAGTCTCAGTGAAAAACGACAATGAAGATGAGAATAGTCAAAATAATTCATTGAATATTAACAACATCGTATCTCAAAGTCTCAGTGAAAAACGACAATGAAGATGAGAATAGTCAAAATAATTCATTGAATATTAATTACAAAGTCTTAGACAAAAAGATGAGGATGGTTGAACTTTAAAAAAAAATGTTGTGAATTTTAATATGGAAATTTGTTGAGTCTGCTATATGGTTGAATCAAATCTTGACGTTGTGTTTTATCCATGAGTGAAAATGTTTTCAGTATAAGATACAAGCAAAATTTAGAGGACAATGAATTCTAAGCTAAAAAAAAAAAAAAAAAGAAACTTCTTTTCTAAAGGCTATTTTTGAACAATGAAAACAAAGCTTAATTTTGTCTCATTTATGTAATTAACAGAACGTGGAAGGAATGAAGTGTCATTACTAATAATAATTTTAAAAAAGTCTTTTTTTTCTTCCCCATTGAAAAACAAAAAGAAATTTTTTATCTCAAGAATTTTTATCAATTTTATGCCTCATTAAATTCTCGTCTGGAGTAGGAAAAATAAAAGACAAAATAGAAGTTTTGGTTCAGTTTTGAAATGCTTCTAACTTTGGTTTGGTTGGGTTTTATGGCATATCAACCATAGTTAGTTATTTAATGCCAAATCCTCTTTATACATATATATTAAATATATATGATTTGGTTGGGTTGGCTTTTATGGCATATCAACCATTGTAGGTTATCTAATGCCAAATCCTCTTTATACATATATATTAAATATATATGATTTGGTTGGGTTGGGTTTTATGGCATATCAACCCTTGTAGGTTATTTGATGCCAAATCCTGTTTTTACATATATATCAAATATATTAGTCAACATATTTTGTAGATACACACAGTTAAATAATCAAACAGTTCTATTTCAAATAATTCATTTTAGCATAAGTCAACAAAGCTAAATGGTTCCAAGTATTGCTATGTATTATTAATAATTCAATTAAACATCAGGCATTTGTTTACACACAGTTAAAAGATCAAACAGTTCTATTTCTAACAATTCAATTTAGCATAAGTCATTTGTTTGCACTCAGTTGAAATGTCAAACAGTTCTATTTGACCCAGAGATAGATGCCCTACCATGTGCTACCACTCCAGGCCAGAATGGACCGGGTGTGGTGGGCGGCAATGAAGAGGTACTCTGCATTCTCCAAAGCTCTACCATTACAAGAGCCTCACCATCAGATTGTTTAGTGTCATATCCAGAACACTCAGTGGAGGAGTCTTAGCTTTCTGCAGAGATGCAGTCAGTGTATTCTACCATTCCAACTGACTTGGCTTCCAACTTTGAGGAAGAATGAAGCTTGTGGTGTTTTGGGGGTATATTTCTGATAACACACATATATATATATATACATGGATATGTGTATATATTATACAAGGATTAGTCAATAAATATCAACACATGAGCTGTATTTTTCTTTCGTTCTGTTTTAATACTAAAAGTTTTGATTTATAGCTGGGATCAATTTTTAAACTGAGTACAGCTGATTTGAATTTTGAATTTTCCTTCTCCTAGACTGGTTGCCCTAATAAGGGTAATGAGCCCAGTTTGTCCTACTATTTACCCATAGGCTAGGGGTGGGTGGAGAAGAGATGGGTTTATACCTTTCCTAAGGGTATTAGCATGAAATGAGATGCAAATAGTCTCATCCAGAATTTGAACCCAGGTTGACAAAACTATTTCTTAGACAAGAACCATTACAAAAAGAGGATTGACATATATATGTGTGTGTTTATGTGTGTGTGTGTGTGTGCACATGTATGTAAATATGTGTGTGTATGTGCATATGTGTGTATGTATGTGTGTGTGTGCACATGTATGTATGCGTATATGAGTATGTATATAAGTGTGTGTGTATGTGCACGTGTATGTATATGAGTGTGTGTGTGTGGATGTATATGAGCATGTGTATGTATATGTGTGTGTGTGCATGTTTATGTATATATGTATGTGCATGTATATATATATATATATATATATATATGTATGTGAGAGTGTGTGTTTGTGCGTGCTTATGTGTATGTATATATATGTATATGTGTACATATAAGCTTACCCCACCACACACACAAAGAACGTTAATTCACATTTTTCTAAAATGATGATTCTTTGTGTAAAATGTTGAGTTTCCTCCCCATTCATTCATTGATTTTAATTTTGAATAAAACATTAATTTGTTAATCCCCACCACTCATACCCCAACTGCCTCCATTCAAATTGACAGAGTCAGGTTCAAATACTCCATTAAGTCATTCAGGAAGTTCTTACAATTTAGAATTCCATTTTTTTCATCATCCATATTTAAAACGACGGAGAAAAAAATTATAGATTAAAAAAAAAAAAAAAATTTTAGATCCTTTCTTTAAAATGGCAGGAAAAAATCAATTAGAACACAAAAGAAAACCATCTCTGTCCCATAATAACAATTACTTTTAGTGCATCAAATTTACAGGAAAATGTAACAAACATTATAGGACAGAAACAGTATTTAAATGATGCAACAATAAAAATATTAAAAAATATGAACAGAATTTCTGCTGAAAAATTGACATAAAAAGTTTTTTTTTGATAAACTGAACCCATTACAAATTTATTTCCTAGAACCTTAAAGAAACATATACATATATATATACACACACACACACATATATAAAACACATCACTCAATAAATCCCAGGCCTAACTAATAAAACAACAACTTTTAGACAAAATTCAACTTTATTTATCAACATAGTCTCCTTCTAGGGTGATACATTGATTCCAATGCTTCTCAAACAATTTGACTTGTTTTTGGCCTCAAAACATGCCTCAGTTTCCAATACCACTTCTTCAATGGAACCAAATCTCTTTCCCTGGAGCATTCTTTTGAGGTCTGCAAACAGCCAGTAGTCACTGGGGCCAAATCTGGTGAATAGGGTGGGTGTGGAAGTAATTCGAAGTGCATGTAGTTTTGCCATCGTTGTGATCGACTTGTGACATGGTGCATTGTCTTAGTGAAAGAGCACTTTTTATTCGACAACTGTGGTCATTTTTTGGTGATTTCTTCCTTCAAACACACCAATAATGCAATATAATATTCGCTATTGATGGTTCTTCCTTTCTCAAGGTAATCGATGAACAAAATACGGAGGCCAAAACCTTGTCTACTGATGTTTGCATCTTTGGTCACTTTGGACAGCTTTAACCTGCTGCCTGTCAACTCAGCTGACTTCTGAGTTGACTTCAGATTGAAGAGGTAGATCCATGTTTCATCCATTGTCATATATTTATGCAAAAACTCCTTTTTGTTAAAACAGTTACAAACAACGCTCTGAATCATTGACACATTGTTGTTTTTGATCGACTGTGAGCAAATGTGACACCCACTTTGAACAGAGCTTTCTCATAGACAAATGTTCATGCAAAATGGTAAATACACTGCCTTCAAATATCTTTAGCTCCTCTGCTATCTGATGAAACTTCAATTTACAATCGGCCAAAACGAGTTTGGGGAGTTTTTTTTATTGTTTTCCAAGACAACTGCCTTATTTGAGCAACCTGAGCATTCAGCATCATTTGGGTCTGTACAAACGCATTCAAAGTCAGTATGCCACCTCTTAACCGTTGTTTCCAACAGAGCAGAGTCTGAATAACACTTATCAAGCCATTGCTTTGCTTGAATTGTATTGTTTCCCATCAGAAAGCAATGCTTAATCAAATTTATAAACTGATAATATGATTGGGCTCAAATTGTAACATGTGTCATTTGAAGGTTAGTACTTTGTAAAAATTATATGGATTTTTTATTAGTAACGCCATCAATATGTCAGACCCAGGACTTATTGAGTGATGTGTTATGTATATATCTATATATATATATAATTATTAATAATGTAGTTGCTAGATTTATAAATAGTGTTCAATATTGGTGATAAAGTTTATGTAGATCTAAATTAGGATATTAGACATAATGAGACAATTTCAGTTGGCGACCACAGTCGAGGGTGACCCAAAAGCTCCCTTTTCAATAGCTACTACACCAAGGTGTAAGGGAGGGCGCTAGTCCTTTCCCTGGATTGCTCCACTTCACTCTTAATCCGTACCTTATAATGCTGAGTGTTAAGCAAGGAGGCATCAAGTACCATTTTTTGAGTCTTTGGTATGACTCGACCTGGGACTGAACCTAGGTCTCCCGGGCCAGGCATGTGGTAACTCTCAGTTATGTGATCATCAGACTATGTTTGATTAGATAAGAAAGACATTTTCGGTCTGTCTATTCTGTCTTTGATCCATTCAAGTTTTTGTATGAGTTGTTAGACTTTTGAATAGAATAATTTTAGGAAGGAGCCATATTTTTCCCAAGTACTTTTGGTCTGAATTAGAACTGTCTTTGAGAGAGCAAATAATGAAATGATGAACACAATGAGTTGGTGAAAGAAATGCAACCCCTGGTATCACACCAACCATAAAGCATCGAGGTGGATTTGTTATGGTGTTAGGGGCTTTTGCCAATTGCAAAATCAGGGATTTGCACCAGATGAAGAGCAAATTAAATCAGGCTATCACAGTATACTGCAGTGATTCCATCTGGAATGTGGCTTGTGGGTCAAGGACTTTACCTGATGTCTTAGCCAGCGCAATCAGCAGACTTAAATCCCAATGAACTGGTGTGGGAGGAACTTGACCAAAAAGTCAAAGCTAAACAACCTGCATGCGTGGCTCACTTCTGGCCACTATCGCAATAAAAGCTGGGCAGAACTATCTTCAGTCTAACACCAGTCTCGGGTAGAAGGAATGTCAAGAATCTTTGAAGCAGCGATAGCGGCCAAAGGGAGTCATTTTGATGAATCAAAAGTTTAAGAATTTTTTTTTTGTTTTTTTGGTCTAATTTGTATTTAGTGAAACTCAGGAAGATTTGTATTTAGTATGATAAATAAAACAATTGTGGTGCTTAATTTATTTCATTAAAAAAACACTTTTAGATTGAGAAATAAATATTTTTGAGGGTGGCCAAATACTTTTGACTGGTAAAGTATATATATATATATATATATGTATATCTAGGCAGCATTTCTTCGTTAATGCAAATTTCATTAAACATAATAGACATTTTATGTCTACATATTTTCTTCTGGATCCGTTCGAATTCCCGTATTACTTTTATTGTATTCGGGGGGGGGGGAATTGATTTATGTATTGTCCATAGTTGTATGTATCCCAAGTACTTTCTGCCCGACTTTGGGCCATCATCAGGGGAGGATCTATTACAAAAGTGATGTAACTTTTGTTTTAGCATATTACTACTGTGTAAGGGCGTCTTTGCCGTTATATATATATATATATATATATATATATGCACACACAAAGAAAGTGGCTGATGTGTGTGTGTGTGTATATATATATATATATATATTCAAGTGTAAGCATCTATAGGCAAAAGATAGCTCAAAATCTAAGAGAACATTTTTAAAAAGTGTCTGGTGCCCTTAAAAAAAAACAAAATAAAAACACACACACACACAAATATTTAATGATTACCAATGTTGAATACAGCAAAAGGGATATTAAAAAAAGAGAGGAATTTATAAAATAAGGGAAAAATGCAAGGCAAAAATTTCTCCCTGCAAATTCAAATGTCAATGTCTGACATATGTAAATCTTAATGTTTTGGATATTTTTTTATTTTAGAATAAATTTCAAATGTTGTTTTAAAAAACCATCTGTAAATCCATGTTATTATTTCCTCTTTTCATGGTTTTTGGCTCTCCACACCTTCCTTTTTAATGCAAGTTATGTTCATCCCTTTTTAACCAAAAAAAAATGTTTAAAATAAATGGATCAATGGGATATGGATTAGATGATGGATCTTAAGGTTAAAATTGCATTCTTTTCTTTCGGAATTGGAAATTTTGCAATGTCAAAATATACCCCCCCCTAAAAATCTGATTTCTCTTTGCTTTTTTAGATATCACACAACAAAGGATCTTTTAGCTGCGCCCTGTTAGACGGCAATATTTAACTATGCCTAACTTCACGGGATTAACTCTTTTACAAACAAAGCGATATTTTTGTTGCCATTGGTACATGGGTAGAATGATTTTTCTGTTATTTTTGCAGTAGATCAATGTAAGGCATTTTCCTGCTGGCTACTCCTTGATTAATTCAATGTAAATGAATAGAAATTTTGCCAGGAAGCCTCACTGTGGTGTAGGATTATATAAAGGTTGTTTTGCAAAGTATTATAATTAAAAGTGGTTTATTTTTTTCATGCTATTATACTATGACATACTATTACTGATCAAATTATATATATATATATATATATATATATATATATATATCTGATTGAACATAAAAGATATTTTTGTCAACATATTTTTTTATTAATCCTTTCGAATTGCCGTATTGATCTTACGATATTTGGCAGGAATTGTTAGATAAATCTTCCATCATTAGTTATTTCTCAATTGCACTACAATTATAAATCAGATGAAAAAATATTAAAAACATTGGTTCATATAAATATACTCCCCACTAATCCTTATAAAAAAATAAAACTTATTATATATTATAAGGAATTTAAAACAGCCAACTTAGTCATAAAAAATAATTCCTCTCCCTCAATAGGAGTTTTGCAGAAAACCAACATTAAATATCAATTTAAACATCCTTTAGAAGATTGTATTTCTGAAAATAATATGTCGGTTTAACCTCAACTACCATATCGAGAAGACTTACAATGCACCTAACTGATACAAGTTCCACAGCACAGCATTTAAAAAAACATTTATGCCCAACAACAGAATTATGGAAAATTCTTACCAAAAAACACAACATTATAAGAACATCAAAATAACAAGCAAAGACTACTGATTCTTCTAGGCACTACATATTAGGAACATACAACCAAAACTTAATAGAATTAATTTTGAAACCCGTCTGAATGTATTTAAATGTCTTTAGCTACTGAGGTTATTTATAGAAACTAATTCGAAAAGTAAACGCTACACAATACAACATTACAGACGCTCTTCTTCTTACAAAGTAGTAATGTATATACAAAAGTTACATCACTTTTGTAATACACCCTCCCCTAATGATGGCCCAAAGTTGGGCAGAAAGTACTTGCGAAATAACTAATTATGGAAGATTTATCAACCAATTCCCACCAAATATCGTAAGTTCAATATGGCAATTCAAAAGGATTAACAAAAAAATATGTAGACAAAAAATGTCTATTATGTTCAATCAAATATGTATCAATGAAGAAATTCTGCCAATATATATATATATATATATATATATATATATATATATATATATATATATATATATATATATATATAGGTATATGAGTGTGTGTGTGTAATTGTAATCCACCATTGTTTCAAATAATACAGTGACTCAAAGGGTTTGCAATAGTTTGGTATGTACTAGTTTGAAATATGAGTATAACATGACTAAAGTAGTTCAAGCTATGGTTGGTAGTATCATGGTAGTTGGTGCGTTGACACGTTGTACAATGCTTCACTCAATGTGGTATTTAAAAGCCACACAGATAAGTATGGAACATAGTTGAATTTGGGAACTTATGAGTTGAAATGAGGCTATAATGACACAAAACCAAAAACATTTGTTGTGTGAAAGATGAAGACAAATAATCAGATGGTGCAAGAAATTTTGCACAAGTTTCAAGAACTTATATGATCTGGTAAGGACAGGATTTGAAGGTCATGCTCCAATCCAGAGAGGAAAATCCAGTGAGTAGCAGAGAGAGAGAGAGAGAGAATATCAGGTGAGCTCAACATCTCACAATCCAGTGTCATTTTTCACCTTCACAAACTCTGCAAACGTATCCAGACCTGTGGAATTGGGCCTCATATTACCAAAATGATAAAAAAAAACCCTTTTACTCCCCCCCACCCTGTATATCATCAGTTGCCGAGAAAATAGACAATATCACCCGTCATGCAGACATCAGATGAGTTTTTTTGAAGGGTTTATCACCTAAGGAGATCGTCAATATGTTTAGAGTCAGTAGCTATTCTGAAATTTACAAATCCTTAAAAGCAGAAAAAATCCCAGTTTCAGTTATCAAAGAAGATGATTGATTTTAATGGCAGGTTAACCCATCCAGGATTTTTTTGCCTAAAAGTTATTGATATATGCACATGTTAGATAGTCTTGCAAGCCATTGGTTGTGAGTTTGGTCCTTACTGAGTGCTTTCATAATTATGACCTTGTACAAGACAAAGCTAAGGAAAACAAATACCTGGTGTACAGTGACTATTAAAAAACTATTTTTGCTTGCCTTTAGTTGTGCCAGACTAAATTTATTTAAATATCTATAAGCATAATAAATAATCCCAATTTAGGGTTAGAGTTGGGGTTGGCTTGAGGTCAGTGTATATTAATTTAAAATTTGAGCAGTGTTCTCTATTATACCTAACACTGTGTGCTGCCCCACTTTGTGTACAATTCTTTGGATTCCTGAGCAGCTGCAAATTCTAAACAAACAACATTTATCTAATTGTTGTCTTATGACTGATCATCATGTTCAGCCAATTAAAAGATTAAAACTTTGCCCTTTTGCTCTTGGACTTTGTTTTTTGCCTCGGAGTATATATTAGTTGACATTTACAAAGCTGAGCTTGGCACAAGGCATGAAATGAATTCATCAAGAGTAATCAGTTAACCTAGTTCACTAAACATGAGGTCTACTTATCAATAAGTTGAATCTGATTAATATTCCAAGTGTGGGACGAAAGAAGTGTTGGAAAAGCAGATTTTCAGAGAATGTTTACATAGACAGCAGCAAAATAACGCAAGTAATCTTGCGGAAAAATTTACAAAGACAAAAATGTCCTTCAAATCAATTAAAGACAGGAGGAGGAGGAGGAGGCAATCACATGAAAAAAAAAATTTTTTTTCTCTCAAATTTACAAGTGAAATTCCTTTGAAATATTTTTTCTTTATTGAATAAGCACTGAAGAACTTCATTAAAATCTAACAATTTGTTATCAAGCAAAAATCTTGCTAAAATGTGTCATTTCTTTGAGGTAATTGTTTTATATATATATATATATATATATATATATAATTATAAATCAGATGAAAAAATATTAAAAACATTGATTCATAGAAACATACTCCCCAATGATCCTTATGAAAAAATAAAACTTATTATATATTATAATAAATTTAAAACCTCCAACTTAGTCATTAAAAATAATTCCTTTCCCTCAATAGGAGTTTTGCAAAAATCCAACATATATATCAATTTAAATGTCCTTTAGAAGATTGTATCTCTGAAAATAATAATAATATATGTTGGTTTAACCTCAACTACCCTATTGAGGAGACTTACAATGTACCTTTCTGATACAAGTTCCATAGCACAGCAATTAAAAAACATTCATGCCCAACAATAGAATTACGGAAAATTCTTACGGAAAACACAACAATATGAGGACATCAAAATAACAAGCAAAAACTACAGATTCTTGAGGCACTACATATTAGGAACATACAACCCAAACTTAACAGAATTAATTTTGAAACCAGTGCTAATGTACTTAAATGTCTTTAGCGACTGACGCTATTTATAGAAACAAATTCGAAAAGTAAACGCTACAGCTGTGTTTCCTTAAATCCAGGTTGTGCAACCATAAAGTTTGGAAGAAATCATGTTTTATTTCATCAGTAAGAATGGATTTCCATATGATTGATAAATTCTCAATAGCAGTCCATGTGATCTCTATACCAATGGTGACATGGCTTTCAGCAGATGAGATGTTGCTGCCGAGGTATGTGAATAGATTGACTAATTTTAAAGGCTTGCCATTTAATGTGGAGATAGCAAATGCGAATGTGCAGAAACTTGATAATCTAGAGAGAATAAACTAAAACATACCAAAAAGAACCACAAGAAAATATTCAAAGCCAAATCAATAAAATCAGAGATTCAGTTGAAGATAGACAATCATGAATAGCATGGCTGACAGTAAATGAAGTAAGTAGAAGGAAAAGCACCTTGAGAACAAAACTGAAAGCTGTCAGCCAAAAAGAAAGACATTTGAAGTGGAAAGAACATTTGAAGAAACTGCTGGGTAAGTGTCCAGAAATCATTGAAAAACCCACTGAAAGCGTTATTAATGGCAAACGAAACATCAAATTTGGACAGATTAGGGAGGGAGAACTTGATGCAGTACTGAAAAGAATTAAAAACAGAAAAGCTGCAGGCTTCACTACAATACCACCCAGAGTATGGAGGACAATATATTTCATTGATTATAATAAAACACAATACAGAAATGCATCTTCCCCTTTCCCAAGAAAGGAGACCTTGGAATTACGAAGAATGACAGAGGAAGAACTCTGACAGCTTTAGCAGCTAAGGTTTATAATGCACTGATTCTCAATTAAATCCAACCTAAAGTTGATTGGTTGGGCTTTATGGCATATCAACCATTGTAGGTTATTTAATGCCAAATCCTCTTTATACATATATATTAAATATATATGATTTGATTTGGTTGGGTTTTATGGCATATCAACCATTGTAGGTTATTTAATGCCAAATCCTCTTTATACATATATATTAAATATATAGGATTTGGTTTGGTTGGGTTTTATGGCATATCAACCATTGTAGGTTATTTAATGCCAAATCCTCTATATACATGTAAGATATATGATTTCTAAACACATTTTGTAGATAACATTTAAATGAGCCTGAATTCATTTTTTTTTGCAGACAGATGGTTTCACTTTTTGCTATTTAATATTAATCATTTATTTGCACACAGTTAACTGTTTTCAAGTATGGGTATGTATCACTAACAATTCAATTAAACAGTCATTTGTTTACACAGTTAGATAATCATGGAGTTCTATTTCAAGCAATTCAGTTTCACATAAGTCACTTGTTTGCACTTAGTTTAAATGTAAAAAACCATTCTATTTGACCAATAGATAGGACAATATTAGGTGATACCACTCTGGGCCAGAATGGACCTGGGAACAATGACGATGAAGGGGTACTTGGTGTTCTCAAAAGCTCCAGCATTACTGGAAGTTCACCATTAGATTTTTTAGTCATATCCAGGACACTCATTGGGAGAGTCTTATCCTTCTGCAGAGATGCAGTTGGTGTATTCTACAGCCTCAGCTGACTGGACTACCTAAAGTTGAGAAAATTCAAAAGAAAAATCCAAACTGCTTTTAGAGAAATTGATTGATAACTTTATAGATTCTGACTATCCACTGAATTATCAAAGGAATATGTGTAAAACATCTTGTGGCAACACTTGTTCATAGATTTCTCCAAGGCATTTGATTTTATACACAAAGGAAAGATGCGGCAAATACTATGACTGAATGGTCTCCCCAAAGAACCTGTCACTGCTATATTGATGTTTCACTTAACCATGAAAACAGCGGTTTGTTCATCTGATGGTAACATCAATTTCTTTAACATTGTCGCTGGAGTTCTTCAAGGAGATGCATTAGCATCGTATCTGTTTATAATCTGCCTACATTATGTATAATGTTTGTCAATAGATTTAATAAAAGAGAATGGTTTCATATCAATAAAGACAAGAAGCAGATTATACCCCACAAAACTTATGACAGATCCAGATGATCTAAATTTTCTAAAAATTATATGAACCCAAGTTGAATTCTGTAAATCTTGGAGCAAACAGCAAGAGGCATTGGCCTTTACGGGAATGCATATAAAACAGAGTTCATGTGTTTTGAACAAGGGATATATATATATATATAACACACACACACTCAGAGGTTGGAGCACAAATCAGTATTTTAAAAATTAAAATACCTTTTTTGCTTGAAGTATATTATTTTGACTTTTTGAATTTATTGTGGAATGTTATGTCCAGCCAATAAAATAAATTATAGATAAAAAAATATATTTAAATACAAATCTATAATAAATGGAGAGTTTATCCTCGCTACATGGCCAAATGATTTTATACTGAGCTACTAAATGTGATATATACATTTATATTCGTGTGTGTGTGTGTGTGTGTGTGCGCGTGTCTATTTCCTTTTAGTCAGAACTTCCTCTCTTTCTCAGTTCATCCATCTTAGTCATTTCATATCTATGTACTTCTTTAACTGTCTGCTTTCTATGTATCTAAATATTTACATCTTTGTGTATTTCTTTCTCTTATATATATATATATATATATTAGTCATTATCATCATGTCATGCCATCAGCACAGATCTCCCTGACCCTCTCCTACCACCCATCTCTATCGTCCATCGCTTCCAGAAGGTCTTCAAGGCTATATCCTGTATCAGCACAGAGCTGTTGTATGTAGGTTCTAGTTGGTTGTCCTGCTTTTGCTTGTCCATGTGAAGGGGTCCACAGGAGTATGTCACTTACGAGTCCATCCCTATTTCTCCAGCAGTGTCCCACATGTCTGGTTCGTCTAACTTGGAAAGTTTTTGTTATGGGTGGTAAGTGCCCATACAGCTGCTGCTTTGTAGGGTGCTGCCTCCAGGACTTGTTCAATATTGTTCATAGTATTCTTGTGTAGTTGCTGTCAAGCTTTTTCTCCATATGTTTAGTTAGTGTCCATGTAGTGCATCCATACAGTAGTATCAACACAACCGCTGCTTGGAAAAAACTGCATTTCATTTTATCAGTCAGGTCTGGCTTCCATATGACTGATAGCCAATTGATAGCTGTCCATGCCAATGCTAGTTGCAGGTTGATGTCTTTCTCGGTTGATGAGACACTGCTTCCTCGGTAGGTGAACTTGTCCACTAGTTTCAGAGAACTACCGTTTAGTGTGGAGAGGTTATCTCTTTGATTAAAGCACATGAATTCAGTCTTGTGTGCACTGACATGGAGACCTATGCCTGCAGCTGCTCATTCCAGACTATGTAGCAGGGTTTTTTGCTTGGGTAGGTGTATTTACCAGAAGTGCTATGTCATTGGTGCAGTCCACGTCTGTAATTGTTTGTGCAGGGCACCTTCTGCTTCTTTCCTTTGTCAGCTTGAAACTGTTGTCTTTCATTTTATCAATAGATGTTCTCAGCATGTAGTCTAGATGATAAAGATGTATGGGGCTAATGTGTCTCCTTGCAGTACACCTGCTACAATGTCGAAGTAGTCTGTGCTTCCATCCAAGGAGCAGACAGACAAGCCAAAGTATATATTAGTAATGAGGTATAAATGTGTTGACTTCTGGTTAGTGAACGCTTGTAATATTAAATAAAGGACAAACCATGATATGAGAGGAAATAGAGATATATTCTCAGGAAAAAGTATATACAATAGAGAGACTATTAGTAGATAAGAACATAGGATTAGTGAATACAGAATAAAGATATAGTGCAATGATAGTATTGGCTTCCGTTATTATGGTAGCAAGTAAGGTGATCTAGTATGATCTCCAGTTTCCAACGCTCTAATACTATTTCTATAAGAAGCTGCTCTTCACCTTCTAGTCTGCCCTGGTATTAGTAGCTACTGCTATATATGGTAGATGGACTAGTTCATTGTGTGGAAAAAGGTGGGTGATACCCAACAAAATGAAATAATATCAATAATTTTGATTGGATTACAATGAAAGATAAAAGTTCTCAACACAAGAACAGTGTCAATAAGACTGTACCACACACACATACACACACACACACACATATATATATATATATATATATATATATATATGTATATATGAGTATGTGTCCAGAAGAATTTATCAATATTAATTCGCAATATTAATTCCTCTACTTAAAAAATAAATATATTTACAAGAATCAATCTGTTCTCTCAACATAGCAAAATGGTTTTTCTATTGAGCCACTAAATTTAGTATGTGTATTTATTTGAACCAGAGAAAAGTTTTAAAGATAAAACTGATTTTTGTTCCACATTGGAGAAAAGGGAGAGACATTTTTGGGAGGAGGATGTCTCTAACAATGATCAGCAGGAAGCCATAATAATTAGTGAGAGTTTGTCTGTTTTCTATCGTTTACCAGTTTGACATATCTTCAAACCTTATCAAATTTTGTATGTGTATTTAGTGGACCCCCCCAAAAAAATGTTTTGAACATTAAACCAAATTTTATTTTTTAAGGAGAAAAAGAGGCTTTCCGTAAAAATGAGGCACTATGGATAAAAAATCATTGGGAAGCTATCTTGCTGCAAACCACAATTATTTGTCCTATTAAAATAATCATTCAGATTTAATTTAAAATTATTAGGTTTATAAACAAAGTAAAGTTATAAAATACTTACATAGCATTATTGCTTAGTTAGGCCTAACAGCCTGGATAAGAAAAAAAAAGAATACTTTTTACATTAATAAATTTTTTAATGTAACTCTCTTTAATTAAGAAACATTTCTCTACAAAACTAGAAAAGGGGGAGACTTATTTTGAGGGGAGGATTTAAGTTTGACATATCTTCAAACCTTATCAAATTTCATATTTAGTGTATTTAGTGGACCCAAAGGAAATGTTTAAACATTAAACCAAATTTGTTCCTTTTAAGGAGAAAAAGATGATCTCAGTAAAAGAAAAGGCTTTAATAATAGACAATAATCATTGGGATGTCAGATTTATAAAAACAAGAGGGAATTATCTCCCTTGTTCCAGATTATCTAAAAACAGAGCCAGCTGCATTTTCACAGAAATACGAATGAGACTGTGACCGTTGGACTGACATATGTGACTCAGATTTTACGCAGGTATTTCAGATACTGATATTCTATATGACACTTTGAACAACATCAAACGCAAGTAAATGGGAAATAAATAAAGAAAGGGTTCCATCATATTTATATATATATATTTCATCCTATTTATATATATATTAAATGATTTGTAAATAACATTTCTAAACAAGCCATAGCTAGTTTGTTTGTATACGGTTAAATGGTTTCAAGTATTGCTATCTAACCTTTACAATTCTATCTAGTATTAATAATTATTTGCACTCAGTGAAGGGGTTTCAAGTTTTGATCTTAATGATAGTTTTATTCACATACAGTTAAATGGTTTCAAGTATTGCTATCTAACCCTAATAATTCTATATAGTATTATTAATTATTTGCACACAGTGAAGTGGTTTCAAGTTTTGGTCTTACTCATAGCTTTATTTGTACACAGTTAAATGGTGTAGAGAAGAGGAAAATCTCGTATTTTGTTTTGGCGCGCAATTTAATTCAACACTGAATTTCACCCAATCAGGATGACTCATCCTATTCAGCCCGGACCTTCATTTCCGGCTAGCAAAACGGGTGAGCAGCCAAACCCACTCTCTTCGGCTTGAGACGGCGACCAGAACAGACATGCCTCTGGTCGTCCCTGCTTAGCGATGCTTTTTAGCTAGATAAGCCACCCAGTGTGGACATCTCACTGTGGCTTTAACACTAGCAGCAGCAACATGGACACTCAACGAGGGAATCATCTAATTTATGGATTCATTACGAGGAATCCCAGTGGAACATAAATTAGAAACATACGCATGCCTTCCATAGGCACCACTTCTTGTCACCCCAAAAATTGACTATGTCGATCCGAGCGTCACTCCGCTCTTGACACACAAAACTACACGGTGACTTTGAATACTTCCCTCACACGTCCAACAACACGCTGCCATCTCAACATCTCGCTAAGCCATTTCGTCTCAAACATCCAACAAGCCTAAACACCACGAGTCTTGCAGCACCAAAAACAAACCATATTCAAAGCTGCAAATAAAGAACTTTCATTGTTGTGTTGTTAAAGCAAAGTTTCGTAATTCATTTGTGTGCCTAAAAACAATAGTGTTCGGGACAATAACTAATTCCCCGAAACCGCTATAATGGTTTCTATTATTCAGATTCAACACTAATAATTCTATTCAATATTATTCATTCATTTGCTCTAAGTTAAAAGGTTCCAAATATTGCCATGTTATAGCAATAATTCAATTTTTGCGCGCATTTAAATAGTTTCAAGTATCACTATGTAACACTAAAACTTCAGTTTAACATCAGTCATTTGTTTGCACACAGTTAAATGGATATACGTATATAGGTTAAACAGTTCTATTCGAACCATAGATATGACCTTAACAGCTATTACCACCCTGGATCTGAGTAGGCTGGGAGTAATGGCAATGAAGGGGTACTGTAAATTCTCCAAGATTGGAGCCTCACCATCAGATGCCATCATATTCAAGACACTCGTTGCAGTGGGGTCTTACTCCTCAGTAGAGATGAAGTCATGCATTCTACAGCCACACCTAATTAAAATTTGATTTAGTGCTAAGAATATTATTGATTTATCTGCATCTTCTGTTCAGTGACTCTTTTTGTATTGCAAAATCTTTATTGAGAGAAGATAGATTTATATCAAATGGGATGTCGAAAAAGAAAAGAAGTAGATAGAACAAGAAATCAGTGTCATTAGAGATGATGATTAAATGGTGCCCGCCCTACATTGGCCTTGTGCCAGTTATAGTATCGGAAACTACTACTGATAAATGATTGCTTAGAAAAAAAGTTTTGAAAGCAAATGAACCAAAGTAGAATCAACATGGATACTAGTTTTTAAATACTTCTTTGTGGAAATTCTATCTTCTGATAAAAACGTTAAAAATGTGGTGAACAATAAAAAAAAAGAAGAAAATACAGTACAGTTTCAAATCCTGTAAGAAGTGGTGTTTCGAAGGTGCTATGACCAATGGAAGACTCACTGGAATAAGTAGATTGAATACCAAGAGAAATGTTTAGAAAAAAATTGAAATTGTATTTTATGTTCATTTCAAATGCTTGAACCGGTTGGATATTGATCACTAATAATTGGTTACCAACTTCCGCCTCCACCTTCCTGACAACCCAAAGCACTGTAGTTACAGATATGTCTTCCCATTCTTTTTTTATGCTTTGAGAAAAAAATTGCATAAACCATTCCCGCAAATTCTCAGAGAAGTCAAAGCCTTTCCTCTCCAGTTGTTGGGTTGCATTCGGTATGCCGTTTCACCTCTGGATGGTTCTGCTGGGTGTGCCTCGGCACTGGAGAGTTCCTCCGGTCTAAGAGGGTGTGGGCTTTGCCCTGCGACCAGACCCATCTTAAAACGGCCTTGTGCCATATTCGTCCGGTGGTGAGACGGATGATAAATAATCAGAGAAGTCAAGGCGGCATGTTTTCTTTCTTGGACGTATAATTATTCTGTGTGCTGACTTTGCTATACAATGTAAACTACCTTCTCTTTTCTGTTCCACACTTAGAACTCAGTATTTTTTGCACACACCTTGAGTTTTGAAAAAAATTAACATTTTATTCATTGTTCATTTCTCTCTTATCAAATATAACTTCAGTCTCCTTTCGGTTAGTTGAATGGTATTTTATGGCATATCGCCCCTTGTGGGTTATTCAATGTCAAATCTTGTTTATATATATAAAGTAAATAGGTGTTTTTTTGGAAACCCCAGAGCAACAATCATCTCATGCTACAGCCCCACCAATGTTAGTGAAGAAAATGAACTAGTCACCTTCTACGATGAGTTATCCTCATTAGTGCGTAGCATCCCGAAACACAACATGTTAGTCATTGGCGGAGACATGAATGCCCAAATCGGGAAAAACGGAAACAACAAATACAGCCTCTACAACACGTCAAATAGGAATGGACAACATCTAACAGATTTCATGATAGAAAATAGATTAGCATGCCTCAATACAAACTACCAAAAAAGAGAGGGCAAACTATGGACATACACGTACGCAAACAATACTAAAGCTCAGATAGACTACGTCCTTATAAACAAGAAATGGAAAAATAGTGCATTGAATTGCGAGGCATACTCCTCTTTTGAGGGTGTGTCCACCGATCACCGAATAGTCACGGCGAAAATACGGTTAAGCCTACGAAAAAACGCCAAACGAACAGCGACCACCAAACACTATGACTGGGCCCTATTAAACAACAAAGATATAAGAGATAAATACGTATTAGAATTAAGAAACAGATTCGAAACACTACAAGAAAAGACGGAAAAAAGTACACCAAACGACGAATATGAAAATTTCGTCAAAGCACACCTCGAGGCAGCAGCAAAATACATTCCAACAAAAATTAAAACTAAATATAGAGTCCCATGGGAAACTTTAGCGGTGAGAGAAAAACGTGCACTAGTGAAAACAGCCTCCAAAAACTATCGAAAAAACCCAACAAACACAAATGCCTTAAAACTAAAAACGGCACAATATCAATTAGCAGGCATATATATATAAAGGAACAGACAGAATACATTCAAAATCAGATAGATAAGATTAGAGACTCGGTGGAAGATAGACAATCTAGAATAGCCTGGAAAACAATAAACGAAGTGAGCAGAAGAAAGAACACAGCCAAAGCAAAACTGAAAGCAGCAAACCAACAAGAAAGAATAAAACTGTGGAAACAGCACTTCGAAAACTTACTGGGAAACCCACCAAAAATACCGCTGAACCAATCACCAGAATAATTAGCAAACAATTAGACATTAAACTAGGACCGTTCACACAAGAAGAACTCGACTCGGTTCTCAGAAAAATTAAAAATAGGAAAGCTGCAGGGCTGGACGAAATTCCCCCGGATGTATGGAAGACCAGACAATTCGACGACATACTGCTCCGCCACTGCAACGCAGTATACAATCAAAATCCGATAGATAGATGGATGAAGGGATGCATACTCCCCTTCCCTAAAAAGGGGGACCTCGGATTAGCCAAAAACTACCGAGGCATAACACTTACATCCATAGCAGCCAAAATCTACAATGCCCTACTACGAAACCGAATAGAACCCAAAATCGACAACATACTTAGAAAAAACCAAAATGGCTTCCGAAGAAATAGATCCACGACCTCACAAATATTAACCATCCGCAGAATCCTTGAAGGTGTACGGGCAAAGAACCTACAAGCGACATTAATATTTGTCGACTTTACCAAGGCTTTCGACTCCATTCACAGAGGAAAGATGGAACAAATCCTACTAGCGTACGGCATACCTAAAGAAACCGTAGCGGCAATAACGATTCTCTATAGAAACACTAAAGTAAAAATACGATCACCGGATGGAGACACAGAATACTTTGACATTGTAGCAGGAGTACTACAAGGGGACACGCTGGCCCCGTACCTCTTTATCATTTGTCTAGACTACGTACTTAGAACATCGATTGACAAAATCAGAGAGAATGGCTTCGAACTGGCGAAGAAAAGAAGCAGAAGATACCCTGCAACAACAATTACCGACGCCGACTACGCCGATGACATAGCGATACTGGCAAATACACCTGACCAAGCCGAAACTCTTCTGCATAGTTTGGAACGAGCAGCAGCAAGCATAGGCCTCTATGTTAATGCACACAAAACGGAATATATGTGCTATAACCATACGGGGGACATCTCCACTCTAGAAGGAACCCCACTTAAACTAGTAGACAAATTCACGTACCTAGGAAGCAGCGTTGAATCAACCGAAAAGGACATCGAAACGAGGCTAACGAAAGCATGGACAGCTATCAATAGGCTATCGATTATATGGAAATCAGACCTAACCGATAAAATGAAACGCAGTTTCTTCCAGGCAGCGGTCACATCGATACTGCTATATGGATGCACTACATGGACGCTAACAAAACGGCTGGAGAAGAAGCTAGATGGCAATTACACAAGAATGCTGCGTGCAATCCTGAACAAGTCCTGGCAGCAACACCCCACAAGACACCAACTGTACGGCCACCTGCCCCTTATCACGAAAACTATTCAAGTTAGACGAACCAGACATGCAGGACACTGCTGGAGAAGCAGAGATGAACTCATAAGAGATGTACTCTTATGGATCCCCACACATGGCCGCGCAAAAGCAGGGCGACCAGCTCGAACGTACATTCAGCAGCTATGTGAGGATACAGGATGTTGTCCTGAAGACCTACCTAGGGCGATGAACGATAGGGAGGAGTGGCGAGAGAGGGTCAGGGATATCCGTGCTACCAGCACGATATGATGATGATGATGAAATAGGTGTACCGTAAGGTATTTTAGTTTGGCGCGCAATTTAATTCGAAGCATAATTTCACCCAATCAGGATGACTTATCCTATTCAATCCGTATCTCCTTTCCGGGCAGCAGAAATTGGGTATGTTGCCAAACACACTCTTTTTAGCTGGACAACGCCGCCCAGTGCAGACGTCTCACTGGTGGCTCTTCAATAGCAGCAACAGCATGGACATATGAGGGAACCTATCTAATTTATGGATTCCTTATGCCTATCTCAGACCAAGGAACCCCAGTTGAATATGAATTAGATACATTCAATATGCCACCACAGGAACAACTTTATGTCACCCCAGAATTGGCTATGTCGATGCGATGCCTTTATTCCGCTCTCGACACCTAGCTCTCAATTCACCTCTGGGCCACTTTAATGGAGACAACGCACGCCTCTCCACCAGACACACAAAACTCACGGTAACTCCAAAGTTCATTTCCTCCAACGGCAACATGGCTTTCGCTAAACTACAACGAACACGATACGTGCTGCTTCTCAACTTTCTCATAACTCCATTTCGTCTCCTTACTCACAATCTTTCCTACGAGACTTGCAGCACAAAAAACAAACCCAATATTCCATGCTGCAAATAAAAACTATTCCTAAAAACACATTTCGACTATCGGCATCTTACTTCTTCATCTCACCTTTATATAACTAACCACAATTAGCGAGGTGTTATGAAATAGCCGAGGGATTTCGGTTCATGCCTTTGAGTTTAGTTAGGCTGAGAACCTTTCGGCTCAGCACATGGGTTGGTTGGGTGTAAGATTGAAGCAGGTGTTAACGCGGGTGCGCGCGAGCGGATGGAGGTGTCACTCAGATGTCATAACAGTCCGAGACGATACTGGGTGACAAGGTGCGGGTGACGTCACGCACCGGAAGCACGCGGAAGTTTGTGTGAGAAGTTGAAGAAAATAAGAGTCGGGTTTTGGACACCAAACGAGAAGGATCGATTTTGGAGCTCGCAGGCGCGAGGCAAACTTGCGCCCTATGGGGGGCTGCTCGAGTTGGGGGCCAAATGAATAAGACAGCATAGAAGATTGTGTCTCTCCTCCTTACGTCGAAACCTTTAACTCAAAGTTAATAAAAAGGTTTCGTACCTGAACAAGAAGTAGTTACGTGTTTTTGAGATTCCTGTTCTTTATATATTCTATCGTTATGAACATTACATGACTATTTCGCACATGGCCATATTCGTGTATATGGCTACGCAACAGAGGGACCTTACAATCTTAGCGAGGAAGCAACTCAAACGTAAACACACACGCACGTCACAACTCTTCCTTGCTAACAATTATTACATTCCATTTGCTCAACAACAACAAAAGTTAACGCTAAAAATAAATAACAAACATTCTTAATCCCTGTTTACTTTCATAGCGTCCTTTCAGAAAAACAAATACCAAATACATTCTTACATAACATTTAACATGGATGATTCCAAACGGTCTATACACATGAAAACTTACTTGTTTGCATATTTCTCAATAAACGGGAGGTCTTGTCTCGTTTCTTTGGGAAATCCAACATTTTCAAATATTTTTTCCACGTGCCAGACATGTTGTAATGACTTTTGAATTATGAACGCTATGTGCACGTTTGTGTATCTTTTCGTTGTATATTTCTCATTTGCTCCTGTCATCTCAGCAAGCACCCATCGCAATGTCAACTATTTTGATATCCAAGTCCTGATGATGGTTACTAAAACCGAAACGTTAACGTCGACTTTTACATCATAATATATTCACCTATTTGGATTATGTTTTTTCTGCTACCTTCATATATATATATATATATATATGATTTATAACTGAATAATTTATTTTTGGGGGCACAGTTAAATGGTATCAAGTATTGCTATTTAACATTAATAATTCTATGTATCAAGTATTCCAATCTAATACAAATAATTTGCACACAGTTGCACGGTTTCAAATAACCAATAATCCTTAGTAAATGATAGAACTGTACTATTTGACTCATAGAAGTGACTTAACAGATATTACCACAATGGGTTAGAGTGGACCTGGGAGTAACAGCAATGAAAGGATACTCCACATTCCCCAAAAACACCATCAGATACAGTGTCATACCTAGGATACTTGTTGGAGAGGAAGGGTCTTTAGCCTCTACAGAGGTGCAGTCAGTTTATTCGACGGTCCCACCTAACAGGGCAATCCATAATGTCAGAATACACCTTATATTTTGAAAAATTCATCTGTCTTAGTAAATATAGTTTCAATCTTGATACTTTTTGGAATTAAAAAATAGTTGATCCTTAAAACCCCCCATAGCAAGGGTACCACCTGGGTTCCTGACTAAAAAATAATTGAAACTGTAAAATGTTGTAACCTGTTATTTCATAGCTTACTTGGCTGTAATGATGTAAAAATAGGGATTTCCAGGTTTGAATTGAAATTGCACAAATACTGGCTACTCAGCTTAAAATGTTGCAAAAAAAACTACGTATATATAGTTTCTCTTTTCTCCTGTGATTTTATTAAAACATCCATCATTGTTCAGGCAACGTTTTTCGCCATTTTAAAGACCTGATGAAGGTTTATTTAAACTGAAACATTTTAATGTTGAATTTCCATTATAATAAATTCATCCCTTCTATTTTCTTCATACTGTCGGATCTATTTCCATTATTTACTTTCATATATATATATATATATATATATATATATAAATGCACTATCATTAATTTTGAGCTCTATTTAATAATACTGCAAAATCTGGTCCACCATCGACTCACCAAGTGAGCTAGTAATAACCATAAACCATTACACTATATATATATATATATATATATATATGGAGATTGGCTGGTGGGAATTTAGATTGCACAAATACTGGTCACTCAGCTCTATACATTTTTCTATGTTGAAATATTTGCTACAATTAAATTATTTTATTTCAAACCTCAGATCTTTGCTTTTATAACTCAGTCCCATAACAGTTATAAGTTTTATATATATATATATACATATATATCAACTAAAACGTTGTATTATCTTTGTCTTTCCAACAAAATGGGGGTTGATTTTTCTTTATAATGACTGAGCTACAATTAATGATAATCTAGACATCTGTGGAGGTGGCCGTGGTGTAATGGTTATCGTCGTAGGAAATGGACATGGTGACACGAGTTCAAATCCTGGATGAGACTGATTGCATTTCACATAGCACTAATACCCTTAGGAAAGGTATCAATCCAATTATTCTCCATCCAGCTATGAGTAAATAGTAGGGAAGACTGGGTTCTTCAGCCTTGTTGAGGCAACTAGTCTAGGAGAAGAAAAACTCTGAATTCAAACCTGTTAAAAGGAGGTGCCTGTGGTGTAATGGTTATCGTCGTAGGAAATGGACACGGCAACACGAGTTCACATCCTGGACGAGACCGATTGCATTTCACATAGCACTAATACCCTTAGGAAAGGTATGAATCCAATTATTCTCCCTCCAGCTATAGGTAAATAGTAGGGAAGACTGGGTTCTTCAGCCTTGTTGAGGCAACTAGTCTAGGAGAAGGAAAACTGAATTCAAACCTGTTAAACTCCACTTAAAAATTTACCTTGTGTCATATCCTGCCGGAGTGGAGGGGTTGGGTAAATATGGACATCTATTTTGTGCAAATAACACTGGTTTACAAAGAAATTGAGGCAAGCACAAAAATTCCCCTTTTTATCTAATTTGAAGGTGCTGAATTCAAATTTGAAATCCGTTTTTACTCATCACCTCTAGTTTTTTAGATATGCATAGTGTGCATTTTGTGCATATACAGTACATAAAGGCGTATATGAATTCAGGGTTAATTCTAATATTGTGAGACTTATGGCTTATTTTTTAGTTATTATGCACTAAATGTAAGTGATAGCATTACATTATATATATATATATATATAGTTATATATTAAGACGGATTTTGACAGTTAAGGCAGCAGGTCTCAATCCACACTCTGGCAGTAATTGGAAGAGGTTGCCTCGCAGGCGGCGCTGGAGGTTGGTGTCCCTCAACTATCGTGTTACACATCTTTTAGGTTACTAAATATTAGTATTACATTTTCAAATGCACATTTAGTTTTACTTTGTTATATTTTCAGATTCTCCAATGGCTTCAAGTATGTCAAAATGTCGAGGATGCCTCAACAAGGCCAATTCTTTCTGCTACGTGTGTGGGGACTTCACAACAGTCGCACAGCGTCGAACCATCACTTCCCTCCTCAGAACTGCCTACTTTCACTATTTTGACTGTAAAATTGGTGATCAGGACAAGTCTTGGACTCCACACATCTGTTGTAAACCCTGCTACAATGGACTAACTGCATGGTTTAATGGCAAGAAAGCGGCTTTCAATTTTGCAGTCCCGATGGTTTGGAGAGAGCCGCGAAACCACACAGATGATTGTTATTTTTGTTTAACTCATATAACTGGTTTCAATGCATCTTCTAGGAAAAAAATCAAATATCCCAACCTTTGATCTGCTATGAGACCCGTTCCCCACTCAGATGATCTTCCTGTACCCACACCTCCAGTAAATAAAGATCTTCTTTCCTCATCAGATGAAGAAATGCCTTCAAGGGAGGATTCTGCCGAGTCAATATCTTTGGAAGATATTGAGTCTACATATTCAGGAAAAAGTGGCAATAAGCCACACTGGATCACGCAAAAAGACCTGAATGATCTTGCTCGTAATTTGTATCTGTCAAAACAGCAGCTGACTGCTCTTGGCTTCTCGGCTTAAACAGTGGAACCTAATCCAGGAAGATGTAAGGATCACCAGTTTCAGGAATCGGAACAAATAATGTCATTGGTCTTATGGGTATGCAAGCGGGCTTCACAAATTACTGTTGTTTTCTCTGTCTCTTGGATAGTCGAGTTGTATCCCAGCATTACAATCTGAAAGACCGGGGGTCTAGAAGCACTTTTGTTCCTGGCGAACACAGCCTCAAGGAGAATCCTTTGGTGGACATAAATAAGGTGCTTCTTCCTCCTCTTCACATCAAGCTTGGTTTGATGAAGAATTTCGTGAAAGCGTTGCACAAAAATGGTGCTGCCTTCCAACACTTGTCTACTGTGTTCCCAGGTCTTAGTGCTGCTAAGCTCAAAGAGGGCATCTTTGTCAGACCTCAGATCCGAGAAGTGCTGAAGGATACTGATTTTGAGGAGCTTCTTAACTTAAAGGAACTGAGAGCCTGGGAAGCATTCAAGTCAGTCTGTAGTGGCTTCCTTGGTAACACACGCATACCAGATTACCAAGCCTGTATTGAGAAGTTGCTAAAGTCTTACGAGGATATGGGGTGCCGAATGTCACTCAAGATTCATTTTCTCCATTCCCACCTCAACTTCTTCCCGCCAAACCTTGGAGCATTGAATGATGATCATGGAGAAAGATTCCACCAAGACAATACGAAGATGGAGAGCAACTATCAAGGCAAATGGAACCCCGGCATGATGGGAGACTTCTGCTGGATGCTCTTGCGTGACATCCCGGAGGCAAAATACACCAGACCATCTAGGAAAACACACTTTTGACTGTCTATGGTACTATGAATTGTGTAATTGTGTCATCCAAGTATATTGATTCAATCAGTGTTCCTTATCTATCCTATTTTATCTGTTATAAGCTGCTGTAACTCTTGAAATATGCACATATATTCTCTGTTTATACTAAAATGAGACTATTTAAAAGCCAGAAAACTAGAGGTGATAGAGCAAAACTATTTGTAAATTTGAATTCAGCACACCCAAATTAACAAAAAACACCTATCCCCATTCTTGCCTCAGACCAAAAATTTATTTTTGTAAACCAGTGTAATCAGTATCAAGAGTGAAAAAACAATTAAAAAAACCTCAAATAAGGAAACAAATTTTGAGGATTATGAAAATGTGTAGATACAAACTTTTATTGAACCCAGACAAAAACGGGGATACAAAAATTAAAAATAGGTTTATGTGTGAAAGTTTTCTATGCAATGTACATGTGAATGAAATCACTAGAAAGTATTTACCGACTTGTCAATTGTTCTTGAGTTATGTTTGTTATAGAAAGATCTATAAAAGCTTTCTGTATTATGCTTTGTGTCGAGTAATGTGTAACATAGTTGGCCATGGCTGGATGTACACAGACTGGGTAGAAAACACGTCTTGCTGCTACCTCATGCTAGACGAAAAAGAGAGCAATTTGGTGCTTTTACTTAAATACCTATATGGTTTACTATGTAAATGGTTGGTTGGGTTTTATAGCATATCAACCCTTGTAAGGTATTTAATGCCAAATCTATTATATATATTGTTGCAATCTGGTTAGTGAACGCTTGTAATATTAAATAAAGGACAAACTACGATATGAGAGGAAATAAAGATATATTCTCAGGAAAAAGTATATACAATAGAGAGACTATTAGTAGACAAGAACATAGGATTAGTGAATACAGAATAAAGATATAGTTCAATGATAGTATTGGCTTCCGTTATTACGGTAGCAAATAAGGTGATCTAGTGCGATCTCCAGTCTCCAACGCTCTAATACTATTCCTATAAGAAGCTGCTCTTCACCTTCAAGTCTGCCCTGGTATTAGTAGCTACTGCTATATATGGCAAATGGACTAGTTCATTGTGTGGAAAAAGGTGGGTGATACCCAACATATATATATATTATTTGTAAATGCATATTTTGTAGATAAGATTTTTAAATGAGCCAGAGCTTATTTGCACAGAAAATGGTTTCTAGTATTTCTATCTAATCCAAATAATTCAATTTGATATTCATCATCTTTTGCGCACAGTGAAATGGTTTCAAGTATTTCTATTTACCACTAACAGTCTAATTTTACAACAGTCATTTGTTAGCACACAGTTAATTGGATATACATATGATCTGTAAGTGAATAGTTTTTTTAGTAATTTTATTTTTTAAAGAAGTGCTAATTTAGTTCCACACAAATAAGTATTACTATTTTTGGTGCACAGTTAAATGATTTCAAGTATTCCTATCTAACACTAATAGTTCTATTCAACACTATTCATTCATTTGCATACAGTCAAACAGTTCCAAGTATTGCTACGTAACATTAACAATTTGATATCAGTCATTTGTTTTCACACAGTTTAATGCTTCATTCTATTTGACCCATAGATGGGACCCTAACTGGTCTATCACTCTGGTTCAGAGAGGACCTGAGAGTAATGACAATGAAGGGATACTCCATATTCCCCAAAGCTCATGGACTGGAGGGATGGGACAGAGATTCAATTTTTTTATGTGGAGTAAAGTGCGTATTTACCCAAGCCCTTTGTAATATCAGGATGGGACACAAGGTCACTTTTTAACCTGAGTTTAACAGATTTGAATTCACAGATTTCTTTCAACTTAAATCCAATTTCACACTATCTACATGAGAGATATTTCCTGCAGGCAAACTTGAAATTGAATAGCTAGCATGACTCAGGTATTTTATTTTAATTAGAAGATTTATTTTTCCCAGAATGTAACATCGAATCGCTAAGAATTTCAAACAGGATGCTGTTTATGGCTTATACCAAAAAGTTAGTCCAACACCTTTACTCTAAAATTTATTTAAATAATATCTCATATAAATTACTCCACTTTACCCTTGATCCATATCTTTTAATGCTGAGTGTTAAGCAAGGCAAGATCAAGTACCATTTTTTCTTAGTCTTTAGTATGACTCAACCTAGGATTGAAACCTTGTCTTCAGGACCATTGGCAAACACTAACCATTATTTCAATTATCCTTATTATTATGATTAATACATCAAGAGAAGTATCATATATTTATCATTATATTGATACTATTACTATTAGTTATATTATTTTATAATAATCATTTTTATTAATATATAACAAGTACCGGACATTGGCCTAGCGGTTAGAGTGTTCGCCAATGGCCCGGGAGACCTGGGTTCAATCCCAGGTCGAGTCATACCAAAGACTCAAAAAATGGTACTTGATGCCACCTTGCTTAACACTCAGCATTATAAGGTACGGATCAAGGGTAAAGTGGAGCAATCCTGGGAAAGGAGTTGCGCCCTCCCCTACACCTTGGTGTAGTAAGCTATCGAAAAGGGAGCCTTCGGGTCACCCTCGACTATGGTCGCCAACTTTACTTACTTATTATGCGTATATATAAATTATTATTATTATTAATATATCAAGATTTTACAATACTGTACTTTTTATTTCAGATGTGATAGTAATGGATATAAGTTTTGAGATTCTAGCAATTTTGAGTCATTATTTTAAACTTAGCCTCAATGCCACTAAAGCTGCTCTCAGAATTCAAAAGTCAGTCAGATAACTACTGTATTCATGGAAATACGAGAAATTATTGGAAATCAATTTATGTGGTGAATAGAAAGTACTGGAAGGAATGTTATGGCTTTACATTGCGTTATAGCATTGAACTTTAATTTCTAAAAGTAACTTTGCTCACGGCTAAAAAGTACTGTGTAGAAAACAAATTTTTTGTCATACCCAAGTCTCGTATAATATCTAAAATAGATTCTGGATGCGAGCCAAATAAGATCTTTGACCCCTGCTGTAAATTTCATTGGGAAGATATTAAAAATCTGCAGGGTGAAATGGTCCTCTTGTATTTTAACCAGAAATATTTATCGATGTTTACAAAAAGGAAATATTTGCAATTCAAATCTTGATCTTCTTTACCCAGTGCAGAGTGGGTACTTCAACTACAAAATAAGTAGTAAAAGTAAAGTTGTCTCCCTTTAGTCGAGGGCGACCAGAAGGCTCCCTTTTCAATAGCTACTACACCAAGGTGTAGGGGAGGGTGCTACTCCTTTCCCTGGATTGCTCCACTTTACTCTTGATACATACCTTATATTGCTGAGTTTTAAGCAAGGAGGTATCAAGTACCATTTTTAAAGTCTTTGGTATGACGCGACCTGGGACTGAACCCAGGTCTCCCGGATTCTAATCTTACTTGTGGGTCAAATGGATCAAAACATGAATTTAAAAGAAAAGTGAGTTTATGAAGCAAAAGTGAGTTAATATAAAAAATGGTTACAAATCATATATAATTCATATATGTAAACCGGATTTGACATTGAATAACCCATAGTGGTTGACATTGAATAACCCATAGTGGTTGATGTGCCGTGAAACTCAAACAACCTGATTCTGACTGCTCTGTAATGAGGTTTAAAATATGCTGATTGTAACTTCTCAGCAGAGAGGTAAGACCCACTACTTAAAAAAAAATGATGTCCTGGGTAGGACACTAAACGGCATCTGATGGTGAGGCTCCAGTTCTGAACCCCAGGGGAGTATGGAGTACTTTTACATAGTTATTTCTCCAAGATTCACTCTGATCAGGAGTGGGAGTAGTTGTTAGGATCCATCTATGGATCAAAAATTATTTGTAGCAGATGGAAGTATTTGATACAACATAAATGTGTGAAAATTATTTGTATTGGATAAAAATACTTGATACCATATAACTGTAAATTATTTGTATTAAGAAGAATTACTTGATGCTATTATTAATTTACTAGGAACCATATAATTGTTGGAGTAAACAAATTGCAGTTTTCCATTACCTTTGAACGAATACACTTGGAGAAGGTATTGAATCTCTTATTCACACAGCTATAGGTTAAATAGTATCACTGCTGTTCTTCAACAAGGATGGCTTTGGAATTAACCCATGAAGGTTGAGATGCCATTAAACAACAAACCCAAACCAAACATAACAGTTTGCAAAAACACTTGGAAACAACTACACAAAAAAATCTAAATATGAACATACAATAAATGCAATTCCTTAACCTCTAGGCATGAAATAACCCTAGACAGGTTGACATACAATTAAAATCAATCAATCAAAATTCTAATATCTTCCTTAATTAGTTTATTAAAAAAACAAACTAAAACTGAACTGACATTTCCCTTGTTCATGACGTTCTTACAATGTAAGATGGAAAGAAAGAAAAAACATTTTTATTTACTATAGAAATGAAATACAAAATGTAAGCATTTTAAGAGAATTGTAGCCTTACTTTAAAAGGTACTCTTTCTCCCAACTCCTAAAGAAACAAGAGACCAGCCAAATAATACCAAAAAGTAATAAACTTCAGTGATTCACCATCATTAAATCATAGTCAGAATGTCAATCATTGTCAAGGAAAGATAACCTTGTTACTGTAGAAAATGATCACCATTTTATAAAACTGCTCTGTTGATGACAGAAAAATATGCAAATATCACCTGATTGACAGATGAAACGGTAAACAGAATGTTTATATCTGAATAGAATTCACCTTCCAGATAAAAGTTTCAGTTATTATATTTGTTTTTTTTACGAGATAGATCTAAAATCTTATCTTTCACTCACTATGATTCTCAAAACCACCATGTTTCCTCAGCCTAAGCCAATTGTTAAAAAAATAGTGACTTATGACTGATTGTCAACATATAATTTTTGGAACTGAAATTGTTCTGTTAAAAAAAATGTTTATATTTGAAATTAAGTTCGAATATTCAAATGTAATGGTATTTTAACAATAATTTAGAAGTAATTTAATTTTTATAATAATCATCAAAGTTTAATGGGTTATTGGACCTTGAAAAAAGACATAAAATCAAGCGGCATATTAGCTGTAGGTACACACACATACTTATAAGTTTAACAAGATTGGGATAGACCAGGAGAGAATATATGCTAGACCAACAGACAGATAGATAGATAGATATGAACAGACTGAGATAGATAGATAGATATGGATAGATAGATAGATAGATAGATAGATAGATAGATATGAACAGAGTGAGATAGATAGATAGATATATAGATATGAACAGACTGAGATAGATAGATAGATATGAACAGACTGAGATAGATAGATAGATAGATAGATAGATATGAACAGACTGAGATAGATAGATAGATAGATAGATAGATAGATATGAACAGAGTGAGATAGATAGATAGATAGAGAGAGCCCTAAAGTTGGGGGTAGTCATACACTGTTTTAAATAAGTTCAAAATATTAAATAAATACCAGAAATGATAAAAATAAAAAACCATACCTTTTTTTAATCAACAGATTTCATTTCTTGGTTAAGAGGTGTGAAAGGTATGAAAGCTTGTGCTAATGATACAGTCTATTGGCCAGGCATGAACACATTCATACTTAACTTCAGAGCAAATTGCTCAATTTGTGCAACCATAGTTCCAAGCCAGCCACGGAAACCAATCACCATGACTCCATCCCCAGAATGGCCATTCCAATGAATAGTGATGGACATATTCCACATCAGTCATGTTGCATACCTTGCCTGTGCAGATTGACTAACTTGCTGGCTCATCTTGTATCACCTCGAACCAAGTTACGCCACTACATCCAAATTGATGGCCATCTGTTGACAGCTGTTCTAAGCATATGGCATCCCAGAAGAACTTAGTACCGACAACGGCCCACTTTTTACCTCCAGTATATTCCAAGAATTTCTTCAGATGTGGTATGTGAAGCACAGACTATCCTCCGTTACATATCCCCAATCTAATTGTCAAGTGGAGCTTGCGGTAAAAACCTCAAGGGGGATAGTGAATAGAAATACAGGCCCCCAGGGTTCCTTGGACAATGACAATGTTGTCTAGGCCATCCTGCAATACCAAAACAACCCAATCCAAAGTATTGGCCTATCACTGGTGCAACTTCTACTCCACCACCGACTCCATGATTCCTTCACAGCCAATCCTCCACAAGCCACACTCCGAATGGGTAGTGGCCGTGTGACACCACCAAGAAATCCTCCACCCCCGCAATTCAAAAATAATAGAAAGATATAACAAATACACCCACAAACTTCCTCTATTACAAGCTGGTGACACCGTAGCTATCCAAAGCCCACTCAATCACAGATGGAACACGACAGGAAAAATCATCATTGTCCTACTAGATCATTTATACGTTGTTGATGTTGAAATACGAAACACACTTGTAGTCAGTAGCTAGGCTAAGAGCAGCGTCTTTAGCAAGGCTAGAACTAAAGTGAATCAGTCCTCAATGAAAGAGCTGTTTGTGGCACATTGGGAGATTCCAATGTGCACACATTGGCCGGTCCATTCCCTGGATTGTGATTGGCTAGAACATCTGATTGGATATGTCTGTTCATAAATACCAACCTTGTCAGTAAGCATTAGTCTTGACTGTGCTGGACCTCAGGTAAGTGTTGCTTGTTATTATTGTCACTGTTGTATATTGTTGCATTCTACAGTTGATGGATCAGGAAGAATCACACTTAGGAAATACCGTTTGCTGAGAAAGTAGGAAATCAAGGCCGCACCAACCCCAATACTAAGTGGAACACCAGGACCAATAACTCCCACAAGCAATGTTCTACTCCTGCACCCCAATCCCCCAACATCTTCCGGTAATGACACACACATAGCAATTGAACCCCCCAAACAAGCCACATATATATCACCATGCCTTCGGTCATTGAGAATTCCTTGAGCTCTGTCCAGGTTATTACCACATAACAAGCCTGGCTTCAAAGAAGGGTACAGCCTTCGTACAACCCAACCTACTTGGAGGGAAAGGAGATGTAGAAGTTGCTGCTCTAACGTGCAGAATAAACAACAATAATAACAACACCTACTGGCTCAGCAGCCCCAGCTAGCATCCAGTTGGCAGACAAAAATAAAACAGGCTGTAACTCAATACAGATCCCATGACATAACTGAACCAGGCCAGTATATATATACACACACACACTAGTATATCCATTCCTGGACCAGAAACCAATCATTCTCCAGAGAAGGGACTTAACATGTGCGTAATGGAATGCCTCGATGACTATAAAATCTCTCCTTCCTTGATTCTGCATCTTGTTTTACCAATTGTTTGCTGTTTTGTCTCCTGGCGTCTGAGGCGCCTCCATTGGGGGAGTTCTGATGAGGCCGAGTGTATTTTTGGATTTTGCTGGACGTGTGTGGGCTGCGGCCCTGCATCTGGACCCACTTTAAAAAAGACCTTGTGCCATACTTGTCCAGTGGTGGTACGGAGAACAAATAAACTTCAACTCGTAACTCAACTGGTTATGCAGCTGAGTGCTGATTCATAGCTACCAAGCTGTACATAATGACACAAGTGAAATCTGACAGGATAGAACCATGACAGATGGAATCCTAACAGGTCCAACTTCCATGGGTTAGAGTGGACCTGAAAGTAATAGTAATGAAAAAGTACTCTATATTCCTCAAAGCTCTAAGAGTGGAGCCTGACCATCAGATGCAGTCGTGTAGTATCCAGAACACTCATTGGAGGGGAGCTATCCCTTTGTAAAGATGCAGTCTAGAGCCCCAGCCAACTTGATTCTTTTACAGCTTGGTAATGTTTTAAAAACACTGAGTGGAACTCCAATCTCTAAATAAACTTTAGCCATATTTACCAACCCCTCCGCTCGGGCAGGATATGACACAAGGTCAATTTTTAAGCGAAGTTTAACAGGTTTGAATTCAGAGTTTTCCTTCTCCTAGACTAGTTGCCTCACCAAGGCTGAAGAACCTAGTCTGCCCTACTATTTATCCATAGCTGGAGGGAGAATAATTGGATTCATACCTTTCCCAAGGGTATTAGGACGGACTAGGTTCTTCAGCCTTGGTGAGGCAACTAGTCTAGGAGAAGGAAAACTCTGAATTCAAAACCTGTTAAAACTCCGCTTAAAAATTGACCTTGTGTCATATCCTGCCTGAGCGGAGGGGTTGGTAAATAGTACCTTTCCCAAGGGTATTAGTGCGATGTGAAATGCAATCAGTCTCGTCCAGGGTTTGAACTCGTGTTGCCATGTTCATTTCCTACGACGATAACCATTACACCACAGGCACATCTCTAAATAAACTTTAGAATCAACAATTCCTTCAGTAATTAATTTCATGAAACATAAAATGTAACGTCTTTAGGAAATTGTCTAGTTTTAATTTTCCTTCACTCTGCTCTCGACTGCCCTTGCTTTAGACATGTTCAAGCAATGAAATTTCTAGAATAGATCTTTCCATTGCCCTCTGCGCTACAACCAATCTCTGTTCTTTCTTCTTTGCAGGAGCCCACATTTCTCTTGCATATAACCTCACGGTCAAAATGGTGTTATTGAAGAGATTAGCAAGCAGAGTCTTGTCCAGCTTTGCCTTAAGCAAATCTTTTTATCATGGTAAATGCCTTCCATCCTGATCCTATTTTCCGTAAGATTTCCTTGTAAATATCTTGGCATATATTCAGCATTCATCTTAAGTCATACTTTGAAAACTGAGGATCCAAAACTATTGAGATTTGGTACTTATTTTATCTTTCCGCCAAACTGTAATAGAAATTCTAACAATAAACAATGAAGGGTCTTACATTTAAAAATCAATGCTTATGGCTTTTGACTGACTTTCTCCATGAGACAACCATCCTGATGGTGTGTTGGTTTATTTTACCAAACAAGTGAAGAGTCATTCCCATGCAAATCAGTGGCTCCTGATTTAAAACATTTGTTTTGGTGCATCCAAATAATTTATGATATCTGTAGGCATGAACAGCTATCGATAAGCTATTGATCATATGGAAGTCAGACTTGACCAATAAAATGAAACGCAGTTTCTTCCAAGCAGTGGTCGTATCGATACAGCTATATGGATGCACAATATGGACGCTAACAAAATGGCTGGAGAAGAAGCTAGACGGCAATTACACAAGAATACTGCGAGCAATATTGAACAAGTCCTGGACGCAACACCCCACAAAGCACCAACTATACGGCCACCTACCTCCCATCATAAAAACTATTCAAGTTAGATGAACCAGACATGCAGGACACTGCTGGAGAAGCAGGGACGAGCTCATAAGTGATGTTCTCCAATGGATCCCCGCATATGGCTGAGCAAAAGCAGGATGGCCAGCTTGAACATACATACAGCAGCTCTGTGAGGATACGGGATGTAGCCCTGAAGACCTGCCAGAAGTGATGAACGATAGGGAGAAGTGGCGAGAGAGGGTCAAGGATATCCGTGCTGGCAGCATGATATGATGATGTACATAACAAGTGTATTAACATAAGCAAATGGGTGTCGGGTATGAATATATAAATTATTATTAAAAAAACAAACAGCAGCTACAAGTTGACAAGTTCAACATCTCATCCACTGTTCTAGGTACAAGACTGAAAACAGCAGTTAATAAGGACATACTAAGGTCACCTGACCTCAGCAATGTAAGTAGTGGTGGGGACTGGCCAGACGATATTGTCCATGCAAAGTGAAAGTGGAGGTTTGGGTGTTCTGTGAACCTCCAATAAAAGACAGTGGATTTCTCAATTCACCCATTCTCTTTTGGTGGCTGGGGTATGAGGAGACAAATGATTGCATATAGGGTTAATGAGTGAATTTTTTAAAGATAAAGGAAGAGTTGTTTTGTACTTGAACGAACAAGCTATACTACATGCTAGTCTGTCTTCCATTTCCACTAACTTCCACACCTTCAGAAACTAAATGGAGGGGATAAAGCAACAGAGATTGTAACAATAGAGGTAAATTGTGTTTCGTGTTTCTTCAACCTCATCCAATGATTAGCCATCACTGACATATGTTATACAAAACCAAATAGCCATATCAAATCAATTCTATCATGAAACAGGCTTGTTGTTTGCTGAATTCAGAATAGTCAACAATTTCCTGGGCACCTATAAGTGTTCATCATTATGGCTTGGCTTCATGAACAAAGATCAAAAAGGGAATGGTCCATGCTGATGACAGACAGATTTGTGGCTGATAAAGCCAAAGTGGGACAGACCAGCATGGTCACATCAGCTGCAGGTCTGGTCAGAGCTTGATGGTATAATGCTGTTGATCATCCTACACCTTTTGTCCTTGAGTGTAGCCCTGTGGATGTTTTCAAAGGAGGAGATAGCATTGTTGGTGGTGAAAGGCCAGACATCACAGTTCTCAGCTGGGGCGAAACCATCAGCAATGGTTGATGTGACAAGCACCAAGAGATTTTTCAAGCAGTTCTAGAATTGCCTCTTTGGTGAACAATACTTTTATTTACATTGTTGTATTTTGTAGGACTCTGGACATGACTATGCCTGGAGAATTTATAACAATCAAATAATGGCTGATGACATCTTCTAAATTTATTTAATAAATGACTAACGACCCTGGAAAGTATTCATAGTGAAAGTAGCAGCAAATATGAATTTGTCAAAAAAAAAGAAAAAAAAAGGTGTAACATCAAATAAATGGGGAATTCAATATAATTTGTGAGTCAGGGATTAAAAGAGCTATAAAATCAAATAATGGTTATTAAGGACTTAAGGACATCGACACAAGGTTAATGAAAGCATGGACAGCTATCAATAGGCTATCGATTATATGGAAATCAGACCTAACCGATAAAATGAAACGCAGTTTCTTCCAGGCAGCGGTCGTATAAATACTGCTATATGGATGCACTACATGGACTCTAAACTGGAGAAGAAGCTAGACGGCAATTACACAAGAATGCTGCGTGCAATCTTGAACAAATCCTGGCGGCAACACCCCCCCAAGACACCAACTGTACGGCCACCTGCCTCCTATCACGAAAACTATTCAAGTTAGACGAACCAGACATGCAGGACACTGCTTGAGAAGCAGGGACGAACTCATAAGAGATGTACTCTTGTGGACCCCCACACATGGCCGTGCAAAAGGAGGACGACCAGCACGAACATACATTCAGCAACTATGTGAGGATACGGGATGTTGTCCAGAAGATCTGCCTGAGGCGATGAACGATAGGGAAAAGTGGCGAGAGAGGGTCAGGGATATCCGTGCTACCAGCACGACATGATGATGATGATGATATCAAACTAATAAGAAGTGATGGATTGATTTTAAGAGCACATCAACTTACCAATGGTTATTCTAAGCCATGAGGTTAGGGAATTGTGTACATTTATATTTACATTTTCTGTGTAGTTTCTGAAGATTGCTTGGTAAGATTTTATGGCATATCAACCTTTGTAGGTTATTGAATGCCAAATCCATTTTTATACAAATAATCAGTTCTATTTCAAACAATTCACCTTAGCATGGGTACACATTTTAATTGTCAAGAACATTTCTATTTCAAACAATTCAGTTTTGCCTATGTACTCAGTTTACATGTCAAAACTGTTTTATTTCAAACAATTCAGTTTAGCATAAGTACGCAGTTTAAATATCAAAAAAGTTCTATTTCAAGTAATTCAGTTTAGCATAAGAAAGCAGTTATGTTCTATTTGACCCATAGATAGGACCCTATCAGGTGCTACCACTCTGGGCCAGAGTGGACCTGGAAGCGATGGCAATGAAGGGGTACTCCGCATTCCCCAAAGCTCCAGTATTACTGGAGCCTCACCATCAGATTGTTTAATGTCATATCAGAACACTCATTGAGGGGGTTTTACCCCTCTGCAGAGGTGCAGTTGGTTTCTTCAACAGCCCCCCCTCCCAGGGCAAAGTTTCTGAAGAGTTTTGGCACATTGTTTTTGATATCAATATTCTTATCTAATACAAATAATTTTTAAACAGATCATTTTGACCCATAGATGGGACCCTAACAAATGCTGCCACTCTGGGTCAAAATGAATCTAGGAGCACTGGCAGTGGAGGGGGTACTCCACACTCATCATATCTCCAGAAATGGAGCCTCACCATTAGATACAATTTCATAACCATTTTTTGGGAGGGTTGCTGTCTTATCTCTCTGTAAGTAGTAAAGCTCCTCTTTCAATAGCTACTAAACAGAGATTGTGGGGAGGGCATTAATCCTTTCCCTTGATTGCTCTATTTTACCCTTGATACATGCCTTATAATGCTGATTGTTAAGCAAAGAGGTATCACATACCATTTTTTGAGTCTTTAGTAGGATTCGACTTGGGATTGAACCCTGGTCTTCCAGACCATTGGTGAAAAAGTGGAATTTGACATAAGTTTAGGACTATGGCTCAAAAAAGCCCTAAAAATCAAATATTGGTTTTTAACCCTTTTCGTATGGAGAGCAACTCAAGTTGCCCAAATTTTTTTATGTTTGAGGTAGAAATACAATTTTAGTTTATGTCATTTAAGAATTTTTGTCAACAGTCTCCATGATGTTTGGCTAACATGGACTACAGTCTGGAAGTTCAAACCCAAATCCTGCAATTATATTCACTTTCAGACTAATGTCTGCAAGAAAGTTATGAACCCCCTTCTCCCATACACCCATAAGTTAAATAGTATCACTGTTGTTCGGCAAGGACAATTTTGGCATTAAATAACCCACAAAATTTGATGGGTGATTAAACAAAAAAGCCTAAAAAAACAAACAAAACTCTAAAATTTTGGAAAAGCGTCTTTTGTTTAATATTCCCCAGCCCCCAAAGCGGAGACAAGAATGCCCAAATCGGGAAAAACGGAAACAACAAATACAGCCTCCACAACACATCAAATAGGAATGGGCAACATCTAACAGATTTCATGATAGAAAATAGATTAGCATGCCTCAATACAAACTACCAAAAAAGGAAGGGAAAACTATGGACATACACGTATGCGAACTGTAGAACGCAACAATATACAACAGCAATAACAGTGACAATAATAACAAGCAACACTTACATGAGGTCCAGCATAGTCAACACTAATGCTTACTGACAGGGTTGGTATTTATGAACAGACATATCCAATCAGATGTTCTAGCCAATCACAATCCAAGGAATGGACCGGCCAATGTGTGCACATTGGAATCTCCCAATGTGCCATAAATAGCTCTTTCATTGAGGACTGATTCACTTTGGTCTTGGCCTTGCTAAAGACGTTGCTCTTAGCCTAGCTACTGACTACAAGTGTGTTTCGTATTTCAACATGGCGCTGCAGACAGGATGCGGGCTACGCCCATTGGATTTCGAATCCTGTCTGCAGCGCCATGTTGAAATACGAAACACACTTGTAGTCAGTAGCTAGGCTAAGAGCAACGTCTTTAGCAAGGCCAAGACCAAAGTGAATCAGTCCTCAATGAAAGAGCTATTTATGGCACATTGGGAGATTCCAATGTGCACACATTGGCCGGTCCATTCCTTGGATTGTGATTGGCTAGAACATCTGATTGGATATGTCTGTTCATAAATACCAACCCTGTCAGTAAGCATTAGTGTTGACTATGCTGGACCTCAGGTAAGTGTTGCTTGTTATTATTGTCACTGTTATTGCTGTTGTATATTGTTGCGTTCTACACGAACAATACTAAAGCTCAGATAGACTACGTCCTTATAAACAAGAAATGGAAAAATAGTGCATTGAGTTGCGAGGCATACTCCTCTTTTGAGGGTGTGTCCACCGATCACCGAATAGTCACGGCGAAAATACAGCTAAGCCTACGAAAAAACGCCAAACGAACAGCGACCACCAAACACTATGACTGGGCCCTTTTGAACAACAGAGATAGATATAAGAGGTAAATATGTATTAGAATTAAGAAACAGATTCGAAACACTACAAGAAAAGACAGAAAAAAGTACACCAAACGACAAATATGAAAATTTCGTCAATGCGCACATCGAGGCAGCAGCGAAATGCATTCCAACAAAACTCAAAACTAAATATAGAGTCCCATGGGAAACTTTAGCAGTGAGAGAAAAATGTGCACTAGTGAAAACAGCCTCCAAAAACTATTGAAAAAACCCAACAAACACAAATACCTTAAAACTAAAAACGGCACAATATCAATTAGCAGGCATATATATAAAGGAACAGACAGAATACATTCAAAATCAGATAGATAAGATTAGAGACTCGGTGGAAGATACACAATCTAGGATAGCCTGGCAAACAATAAACGAAGTGAGTAGAAGAAAGAACACAGCCAAAGCAAAACTTAAAGCAGCAAACCAACAAGAAAGAATAAAACTGTGGAAACAGCACTTCGAAAACCTACTAGGAAACCCACTGAAAATAACACATGAACCAATCACCAGAATAATCAGTAAGCAATTAGACATTAAACTAGGACCGTTCACACAAGAAGAACTTGACTCGATTCTCAGAAAAATTAAAAATAGGAAAGCTGCAGGGCTGGACGAGATTCCCCCAGAAGTATGGAAGACCAGACAATTCGACGACATACTGCTCCGATACTGCAACACAGTATACAATCAAAATCCGATAGATAGATGGATGAAGGGATGCATACTCCCCTTCCCTAAAAAGGGGGACCGCGGATTAGCCAAAAACTACCGAGGCATAACACTTACATCCATAGCAGCCAAAATCTACAATGCCCTACTACGAAACCGCATAGAACCCAAAATCGACAACATACTTAGGAAAAACCAAAATGGCTTCCGAAGAAATAGATCTACGACCTCACAAATATTAACCATCCGTAGAATCCTTGAAGGTGTATAGGCAAAAAACCTACAAGCGACATTAATATTTGTCGACTTTACCAAGGCCTTCGATTCCATTAACAGAGGAAAGATGGAACAAATCCTACTAGCATACGGCCTACCTAAAGAAACCGTAGCAGCAATAACAATTCTCTATAGAAACACCAAAGTAACAGTACGATCACCAGATGGAGACACAGAATACTTCGACATTGTAGCAGGAGTATTACAAAGGGACATGCTGGCTCTGTACCTCTTTATCATTTGTCTAGACTACGTACTTAGAACATCGATTGACAAAATCAGAGAGAATGAGTTCGAGCTGACAAAGAAAAGAAGCAGAAGGTACCCCGCAAAAACAATTACCGATGCCGACTACGCCGATGACATAGCGATACTGGCAAATACACCTGACCAAGCCGAAACACTTCTGCATAGTTTGGAACGAGCAGCAGCAAGCATAGGCCTCCATGTTAATGCACACAAAATGGAATATATGTGCTATAACCAAACGGGGGACATCTCCACTCTAGAAGGAACCCCTCTTAAACTAGTAGACAAATTTACTTACCTAGGAAGCAGCGTCGAATCAACCGACAAAGGAAATCAAAATGAGGTTAATGAAAGCATGGACAGCTATCAATAGGCTATCGATTATATGGAAATCAGACCTAACTGATAAAATGAAACGCAGTTTCTTCCAGGCAGCGGTCACATCGATACTGCTATATGGATGCACTACATGGACGCTAACAAAACGGCTGGAGAAGAAGCTAGACGGCAATTACATAAGAATGCTGCGTGCAATCTTGAACAAGTTCTGGCAGCAACACCCCACAAGACACCAACTGTACGGCCGCCTGCCTCCTATCACGAAAACTATTCAAGTTAGACGAACCAGACATGCAGGACACTGCTTGAGAAGCAGGGACGAACTCATAAGAGATGTACTCTTATGGACCCCCACACATGGCCGTGCAAAAGCAGGACGACCAGCACGAACATACATTCAGCAGCTATGTGAGGATAAGGGATGTTGTCCTGAAGACCTGCCTAGGGCGATGAATGATAGGGAGGAGTGGCGAGAGAGGGTCAGGGATATCCGTGCTACCAGCGCGACATGATGATGATGATGACTTCTAAAATCTTTGTAAAAGAGTAATTTTTAGAAGTATCAGTGAATAAAAAAAAATCCTCTTAAAAACACACTTGTGCAATATACACACCGATGCACAAGATCCAAACTTTTTCCTTTTAACAATTTAATTGCTTTTCAGAATTTATTTTAGGATTTTAATTTTGAAACTCCAATGAATGTTTTCATTTGTAAGGTTTTTTATTTTACACTTCAAAATGCATTTCAACTATTAAAATTGCTTTCAAATGCACTACATCGAAAGGGTTAATGCTTTTCATATCAAACTTATAATAAAAAAGTTTTTTGTTTAATGGTACATCAAACTTGATGGATTATTTAATGCCAAAGTTATCCTTGAAGAAGGACTGGTACTATTTAACCTATAGCAGCAGATATGAAAATGTCTTAAAATGCACCCCACCCCCGGGTAACAATGAAATACAAATTATGATAAAAACAACAAAGATAATGATACTAGTTTGAATAATTTATGGAAAATATATTATTCACTTTTGTACTATTTCTGCAGTGTTTTGATGTTTCCTGTTGTCTTGAGCAACATTGTGTTTCCATGCCTTCAATTTTGCCATAAGCAAGATGGCTTCTAATAATGGTCTTATATTTGGTAACAATTCCTGCAACTCTGTCATAGCAGCAGCAGTGTTTCTTGCTTTAGACTGGTAAAAAATAAAACACAGTAAAAAAAAAAAAAAAAAAAAAAGAAATTTCCTTCCTTGCTTAGAGCAGATTCTAGAGATTCCTGTGTTGTCCAACATTTTCTCATGAATATACCTGCTGCCATCTTTTCTTTTCTTTTTGGTGTGTTTTGCTTCCTTTTTTTTTTTTCTTGGAGATTTTCTGTGGCTATTCCACCTGATTTTCTAATTTTTCATCTTTCTAGTATTTTTTGTACAAAATTCTATGACAAAAAGAGTCTTTGAACTGTTTGGTCACGCTTAGACCAATGGTTATAGTGCCGAGTGTAAGATTTTACAATAAACGGTAAAAAGTTCAATTTGAAATTCAAATGTTCATTTACGAAACGTAGTTAGTATAAGGCTAGAGATATGAAGTGCTCAGTGGGAATCAAACTCATTAAGAAGGGTCTGGTTCTCTAAGTTGTTCATAATTACACTAAGTGATTGTCTCTTGAACTGAAATATGAATTTTTTTTCAATTTCTTTCAAAATATCTATGATTATTGCCTTTATTTTAGGTATTTATATATTCAAAATATTTGGGCTGGTGTATCTTTTGTCCTTCTTTTGTCATAATCAGTAACCTTCAGGGAATTAAAAAAAATAACAACCCTTTCATCAATCATAAGGGGTCAAGTCTTCACATCCTGCTGTTGGCGGCTTGAAGTATCTCATTGTTATGGTGACCTAACTACACTATAGTGAACTTTTCCTCTTTCATAAATACTAACCCTATTTTAATCTGACTGAGACTTTCTCCCAGCAGTCAAACCTGACAGTTTGAATGACCATTGCTATCTGCTGTACAAACACTCTTATTTTACATTTCTGTTTATTCAATATGCTTGGTTAACCTACTTTTTCTTCTTCCATGTCTTTTTTCTGACCCCTAACAGGCCACAACATTCATGTCAATTAATTCATTTTGTTAACTATTGTTTATTATAATTGGCATAACTAATTATTGCCCCATCCCTAACTTAATGGACAGTTCTTAGAAGCAGCTACAGTAGGAGCATAGACTCGTATCCCTTCCTACGTAAAATGGATGGGACAAACTGACACAATTTAAACTTCTGGGATTTATCCCTGAGCCCTTCAGTCACCGCCTGCAGGCTGACAGTTAAGACAAAGCACAATATGCCATCCTCACAAGTATGCCTTGGTGGGTGGAAAAGCGTGTTTTGTTGTATCCACTTGGTCTTAGGGAGCCATTCCCCAAGGCAGTCCTTGCTTTGCAGGGCTGCCTTCATGACTTGGCATCTGAGGTGTCTCAATAAGAGAATGCTGAGTGGGGGGGGGGACAAGCATTTTTTAGTCTGCCTGTGCATGGGTTTTGATTTGTGCATGACCCCCTACTTCTGCTGCATTCTGACTTAGTGAAAGTTCAGTTAAATACCATTCAGCCTCATTTGCTCCTAGACATGTACACATGGGTGGGTAGCTTAAGATAGATCATCTGATCTCAGGGGGGGGCTTCCTACCAGGCTTTGCTCAGTTGCTTGGGGCTGTAGAATACACCAACTGCACCTCTGCAGAGGGGTAAGACCCCCACAAATGAGTATCCAGGATATGACACTAAACAATCTGATGGTGAGGTTCCAGTAATGCTGGAGCTTTGGGGAATGCAGAGTACCCCTTCATTGCCATTACTCCCAGGTCCACTCTGGCCTGGAGTGATAGCACCTTATAAGGGTCCTATCTATGGGTTAAACAGAACAAACTGCATACTTATGCTTAAATAGAACTAAACAGTGGTTTGAGTTTACTGTTTTTTGCATTTAAAATGCGTATTTATGCTGAACTGTTTCGACATTAAAACTGCGTACTTATGCTAAACTGAATTGCTCAAAATAGAACTATTTTGACATCTAAACAGAATTATGTGAAATAAAACTGTTTTGACATTAACTCTGTGTATTGCCTAGTTGGCTACGGCTGTAGAATACACCAACTGCACCTCTGCAGAGGAGTAAGACCTCCCAATGAGTGTCCTGGATATGACACTAAACAATCTGATGGTGAAGTTCCAGTGATGCTGGAGCTTTGGAGAATACGGAGCACCCCTTCATTGCCATTGCTCCTAGGTCCACTCAGGCCCGGAGTGGTAGCACCTGATGAGGTCCTATCTATGGGTTAAATAGAACAAACTGCATACTTATGCTAAAATGAATTGTTTGAATTAGAACTGTTTGACTAAACTTAATTACTTGAAATGGAAATGTTTTGGGACAATTAAACTGTGTACTTAAATTTAAACTGCGTGCTTACGCTGAACTGAATTGTTTGAAATAGAACTGTTTTTGACATTGAAACTGTATTTACACTAAACTGATTTGTTAATATAGAACTTTTTTGACATTTAACTGAGTGTAAACAAAACCTCTACTTATACTAAACTGAATTAGCTGAAGTAGCTGGGGAGAATAAGGGCCTTCCCTCCTCTCCCAAGAGTATTAGTCTGAAAGGAAACAATAGCACAACTGAAATTTGAACTTGCTAACTCGGATGTCGCAGTCTAACATGTTAGCCATTACATAACGTGAACTCTCCACCCTGTCATTTATAATGGCAACTCTCCACCCTGCCATTTATAATGGCAACTCTCCACCCTGCCATTTACAGGTATTGGACGATTTTTTCAGTACCTAAATCGTTCATTGTTCATTTATAAAAGAAATGATTTGAAGTAGCTAAAACCTATCTAAGACAGAACTTTTCAGACTTTTTACTTGATGCACCCCCCACTCCTTGTAACCAAATCTAATTTCCATTCATTTCCAAATAAAGCAATTAATTTCCTAATCTCATAGAATGCCATGATGAAAAGGGTTGATTATCATTTTCAGAAAAGTTACTATGAATAGAATATTGTATCATATAATAACACCCACAACAACAAATACTTGGCAATACAGAAACTGAATTTATCTTCCATTGTGTTTAATGTTAGTACTTCATGGACAGTGTGAACTGGTCCAAGATATAAGCTTTCATAGTCTGAAGGTATTTCTACCTTCTTAGAAACCAAAAGAAAACCCTAAAACCGAAACCAAAAGAAAACCCTGCACTGTTTTAACCTCTGTATAAATTATGACCGAAAACCCAGACTTGTTTGTTGGCTTGTCCAACTTCAGGCAAAGAATATCTGAGTATGGTGTTTCCTGCGATCCCTGCATTACTCTTCCAGATGACCAGATGCCATCACCTTCTTTTTCCAGCCACAAGCAGTGAATGCAGTAGTTCAACCTTTTCTTTTTAGGGCTTCCTTAAACAGTCCTTATAAGGCCACGGTGTAACATAACAGTACCAAATAGACGTTTGTAATGTTACTGCAGCAGACAGGACGTTTTACTGTTACACACCAAATGTATGGTTATACCACCATGTGCTTTAACGGATTTATGCATGTATTGCTATATCTCAAGTCGTGTGGCTGGATCCTGTTATAACTTTGCTGTGGTAAAAGTTGATGAACATACAAAACTCTGTCTTAGTTCACTAACAAAGGTTTATTCACTACTACACTTTTTAAGTAGTTGCTGGGAGAAAAAAAAAATAGAGTATGAAAACTGAGCTGCCTATGTTAGCAGGACAAAGAGAAATATGTCAAGAGGAGAAAGAGCAAACACAGACCTTTATTTGCTTTCTGTATTTTCTTGTAGTTCTAACATGCTTGTTTGCTGGTTTCATTTTCACAGATTCACAGAGCTAACCCCAAAATGGGGGCCACAACTTTCAACCATCTTCACATTGTCCTGCCAATTGTTCACTCGTGTTTTGACCTCGTCACATCTCCGAGCCAACTAACTTTAAAACCCGAGTCGTCCCTTTACTTCCACCTGTTATCAGGGTAAAGACATATCTGTTCCCAGTGGTTCCATATCTGCACAGAAAATTTGGGACCTCTGTTTTTTTCAAGTCATTTTTAATTACTGTAATCATTCACCTATGACTGGCTGACCAACAAGTGCTGGTTGCCCATTAGTAGACTGTCTACTTTTTCTTATTTTTTCCCCTCTCTCTCCTTCACCAGAAATTTACCTCTCATCACTTTCTAACTTCAACTCTCCATATCACATTACAACAGGTGTCTTATCTCCCCAATTTTGCCTTTTGGTGTAGTCCACTCCATCCAGATCAACAGCACAAAGATGATGCCCTATTAGCAGCCAGTCAGATGCAATTTACACTCAAAGTAACAGATCAGTCTATGAGTGGATGACACTGCTTGGACTACCATCGACTTCACTAGCTGAGTAGTGATGTCTAGCAAATCTGGCCATATACCCACCCAGCCTATGAAATGCTAGCCTCATGACACCAGTCGACAAGTAAATGGTTCCAATCAAACTGACAATACTTTATCAACTCATTTGAACATTGATCAAACCCCAGTGAACTACTGAATCAATCACTGGGACATTGATTAGCCTGCCACATCCAACTCCATTGATTAGCCTGACACATCCAACTCTCTGTCCATATAGCTGCACCAACAACCTATCAAAGATCTTCTAGATTCACTGTTGCCAAAAATTATGAGACAAATTTACACTTTTGATGTAAACAGGAACTTAATACAAATTTCTTTTCTTGTATTTATTGCCAAAATAAAAGTTGACTTTAAATTTACCTTTATTCCTTTGTGATCTTTTCCTTTCTTCTGTCACTTCATTTGCTGCTAAACGTTTGCAGAATAGACATATTCATCAGCCTCAACCACAAAATTTACAGTTCGAACAAAACCTTTTTATGACAACAGGAAATTTATCTCAGCAAAATTTCATGGCTTTTTGACATTTGTAATTATTCATAAAAGCATTTTTTCTTTTCCCTACCCAAATATTGGCAGTAAAAATCTAAATTTGACAGCACCTCTATGATGAACAACAAAAGCCTGGTCTTGCATACGAAACACAATTAAAGAATTGGCTACATTTTCTAGGTAGATTGATCTTGACTGATGCTAATAAAGTTGGCTATCAAGAGTAACAAGAACACAAATTTGATAGATAATGATGATGATGATGTTAAAATAAGTGCTAACAGCAGCCTTTCCATAAGGAAAGATAAAGTTTAGAATAAAAACAAAGTAATAAATAGAATATGAATCTAATGTTTTATTTACTTTTGACAGGAAGATCTGGCAGTCATCATTATTGAGAAATCTCAGTAATATTATCCTTCATCTTCCTAATTCTACTTGCTCTTATTTTTGTTGTTGTTTCTTAATATCATTGTTTCACGTAGTCCTAATTAAATATGAATAATCTTTAAATAGATTTGACAAGTAGATTGGACCCAAACAGGTAGTACCACTCCTAGTTAAATTGGATCTGGGAATATTGGCCCAGTGGGTAGAGTGTTCGCCAATGGTCCAGGAGATCTGGGTTCAATCCCACGTCATGTCATTCCAAAGACTTTAAAAATGGTACTTGATACCTCCTTGCTTAATACTCAGCAATATAAGGTATGTATCAAGTTTTTGAAATACAAATGGATCACCCAATCCAACTTGTCGTCTGCCATTCCAGAGAGTGAAAAATAAAAGAAAGCAAAAAACAATAAATACTTGGATCTTACTTGAGAGCTATAAAAAAAAGTGGAATATGATGGTGACAGTAATATCAATTGTAGTCGAAGTCTTTGAAGTGGTTGGTAAACATTTGGAAAAGAGATTAAGGGAATTAAGGAATTGGAGATCAGAGAAAAAACTGAGACCCTCCAGAATACTGAGAAGAATCCTGGAGACTTGCTGTTACACAGACTTTAGGGAAAAATTCACCAAAAAATTTATTCCCTTTAAATACCCTCTTGCTGTCAAGATCTTACTTTCAACAGCAAATGCACAGTGGGCACCAGTCCAAGCCATGATCATAACGGATCTTAAATAGAAAAAAAATGCTAAGATATTGGCTAGACAGAGCTACCATTACTACTTGCCTAAGTTCACTGGCACCACATAGAATAAAATTGTTATAAAAAAGAAATTTTTTCCTTTCTAAAATCTTGTTGACAATCTATCAAGTTGATTGAAAAAGCAAATTTACACTAATTTTTTGAAAGTGTTGCCAAACTATTTCAATTCCCTCTGGGCACCTCTGGTGGTGTAATGGTTAGCAAGCTAGGCTAGCAAACCTACACGAGTGAGTTCGAGCCTCATTGGGCGCCCCATTCATTCGGCCTTGTGCCACATCGAAGCAAAGAGCTTTGTAAATTACTATTTCAATTCCCTCTGGGCACCTCTGGTGGTGTAATGGTTAGCAAGCTAGGCTAGCAAACCTACACGAGTGAGTTCGAGCCTCATTGGGCGCCCCATTCATTCGGCCTTGTGCCACATCGAAGCAAAGAGCTTTGTAAATTACTATTTCAATTCCCTCTGGGCACCTCTGGTGGTGTAATGGTTAGCAAGCTAGGCTAGCAAACCTACACGAGTGAGTTCGAGTCTCATTGGGCGCCCCATTCATTCGGCCTTGTGCCACATCGAAGCAAAGAGCTTTGTAAATTACTATTTCAATTCCCTCTGGGCACCTCTGGTGGTGTAACGGTTAGCAAGCTAGGCTAGCAAACCTACACGAGTGAGTTCGAGTCTCATTGGGCGCCCCATTCATTCGGCCTTGTGCCACATCGAAGCAAAGAGCTTTGTAAATTACTATTTCAATTCCCTCTGGGCACCTCTGGTGGTGTAACGGTTAGCAAGCTAGGCTAGCAAACCTACACGAGTGAGTTCGAGCCTCATTGGGCGCCCCATTCATTCGGCCTTGTGCCACATCGAAGCAAAGAGCTTTGTAAATTACTATTTCAATTCCCTCTGGGCACCTCTGGTGGTGTAATGGTTAGCAAGCTAGGCTAGCAAACCTACACGAGTGAGTTCGAGCCTCATTGGGCGCCCCATTCATTCGGCCTTGTGCCACATCGAAGCAAAGAGCTTTGTAAATTACTATTTCAATTCCCTCTGGGCACCTCTGGTGGTGTAATGGTTAGCAAGCTAGGCTAGCAAACCTACACGAGTGAGTTCGAGTCTCATTGGGCGCCCCATTCATTCGGCCTTGTGCCACATCGAAGCAAAGAGCTTTGTAAATTACTATTTCAATTCCCTCTGGGCACCTCTGGTGGTGTAACGGTTAGCAAGCTAGGCTAGCAAACCTACACGAGTGAGTTCGAGCCTCATTGGGCGCCCCATTCATTCGGCCTTGTGCCACATCGAAGCAAAGAGCTTTGTAAATTACTATTTCAATTCCCTCTGGGCACCTCTGGTGGTGTAATGGTTAGCAAGCTAGGCTAGCAAACCTACACGAGTGAGTTCGAGCCTCATTGGGCGCCCCATTCATTCGGCCTTGTGCCACATCGAAGCAAAGAGCTTTGTAAATTACTATTTCAATTCCCTCTGGGCACCTCTGGTGGTGTAATGGTTAGCAAGCTAGGCTAGCAAACCTACACGAGTGAGTTCGAGCCTCATTGGGCGCCCCATTCATTCGGCCTTGTGCCACATCGAAGCAAAGAGCTTTGTAAATTACTATTTCAATTCCCTCTGCCCATTTAAAAATCCTTAATGATCTTTGCAATTTTAGGCAATAAAACAAAATTATTTGTTTAAATACTTTTGATCAGTCCTTTCTATAGCTTTTATAAATGTAATATTTCTGCTTTCTACTGACATAGAAACATATTGTTTCTTTGTTCAAATATTTATGAGCAGACCTATGTACATACAGTCCTCATAATGGATAATGAAATTATTTACGTATGAATATACGTTCTGCATGTCCATCGTGGCTAAAATTGTGTTGGCAAGATGAGAATGTACATGCATCAGTCACCTAAAATCCTCTCACAAATCAGTGAAGTAAAAAAGGGAAAGAAAAGAATGAATGAAAGAAAGTAAAGAAGGACAGAATGAATGAAAGAAGGAGAAAAAGAAGGAAAGAAAGTAAAGAAGGAAAGAATAAAGAAAAGAAGGAGAATAATAAGGAAAGAAAGTAAAAAAAGAAAAGAATGAATGAAAGAAGGAGAAAAAGAAGGAAAGAAAGTAAAAAAGAAAAGAATGAACAAAAGAAGGAGAAAAAGAAGGAAAGAATGAATGAAAGAAGGAGAAAAATAAGGAAAGAAAGTAAAGGAGAAAAATAAGGAAAGAAAGTAAAAAAGTAAGAATGAATGAAAGAAGGAGAAAAATAAGGAAAGAAAGTAAAAAAGAAAAGAATGAAGTAAAGAAGGAGAAAAATAAGGAAAGAAAGTAAAGAAGGAAACAATGAATGAAAGAAGGAGAAAAAGAAGGAAAGAAAGTAAAGAAGGAAAGAATGAATGAAAAAAGGAGAAAAATAAGGAAAGAAAGTAAAGAAGGAAAGAATAAAGAAAAGAAGGAGAATAATAAGGAAAGAAAGTAAAAAAGAAAAGAATGAATGAAAGAAGGAGAAAAAGAATGAAAGAATGAATGAAAGAATGAAAGAAGGTCAAAAATAAAGAAAGAAAGGAAAGAATGAATGAAAGAAGGAGATAAATAAGGAAAGAAAGTAACAAAGAAAAGAATGAAGGAAAGAAAGAAAGAGAAAAATAAGGAAAGAAAGTAAAAAAGCAAAGAATGAGGGAAAGAAGGAGAAAAATAAGGAAAGAAAGTAAAGAAGGAAAGAATGAAATAAGAAATGAAAAAAAAAGAAGGATGGAAAATAAGATGAAAGAAGAAAAAGAAAAGAATGAAAAAAGGAAGTAGGATGGGAAGAATGAAAAAAGTGAAAAATGAAAAGAAAGAGAAAGAAAAAGGGAAGGAAAGAAATAAGAAAGTGAAATAAAGGAAAGACGGAAGAAGTGAACAATAAGAAAAAGGAAGGAAAGAGAAATAGAGGATAAAGACAAAGAGGAGAGTGAAGAACAGAGAGTTACAATGAGGGCAAAAGAAAATAAAAGGGAAAAAAACAATGAGACAGAATAGTGTAGTCTACCTAATACTTATCCAATGAAGAAAATCTCTGATTTTCTTTCAGATGATTAAAAAAACACATGCACTAGCAAAAAACAAAATGCCTGAATTACAAATTTACATATATATACAGTAATATGACAACTGTAGTTGAGGGTGACCTGAAGGCTCCCCTTTCAATTGCTATGACACAAGATGTAGGGCAGGGCGCTACTCTTTTCCTTGAGGTACTCCACTTACCCTTGATCCATGCCTTATAATGCTGAGTGTTAAGCAAGGCAGCATCAAGTACAATTTTTTTGAGTCTTGGGTATCACTTGACTTGGGATTGAACCCTGCTCTCCCAAGCTATTGGCAAACAGGGGTAGTAATACCATGAGTTACCATATTATATATATATATATATATATATATATATATAATAGAAATATGTGGAAAGTTGGATAAATCAAACACTTCCAACTTTCCACATATTTCTATCATATATATATATATATATATAATATGGTAACACATGGTATTACTACCCCTGTTTGCCAATAGCTTGGGAGAGCATGTGGAAAATATGTGGAAAGTTGGTAAATCAAACACTTCCAACTTTCCACATATTTCTATGATATTGTCAGATTCACCACAATCTTTCATTTCAACACACACACACACACACACACATATATATATATATCCCCAGCTACGAGTATCATAGTGGAAGAGATTTGGTTCTCTCGCCTTGAAAGGGCAACCGGTCTTGGAGAAGAAAAAACTGGAGAATCTTGTTCAAGAGAATCTATGGCACCATTTTTCTGTTATCAGCTCATCCAAGAACTGTGTCTAGTTCTACACAAACTTTCACCACTAGAAACAAATCTCCTGTGTAGGTCATTCCAACAATTTATCTCTATAACAGAACTGTTGGTCCTCATACTTAGATCAATGAGAAAGACCATTATATAGATGTGTGCAAATATACATGGATGTGTCTGTGTGGGTGTGTGTATATATATATATATATATACCCAGTTATGAGTAACATAGCAGGGGAGATATGGTTTTCTAGCTTTGGTAGGGCAACCAGTGTAGAAGAAGGAAAAACTCTGAATTCAAAACTTGAAGTTTTTTATGATCTTATAATTTTTCTCTAGCTTTTTGGCAAGTTTTTCTATCAGGGTCTGATAGACTGAGAAGTTGCTCTATGTTTGACTCTCAAGTGTTTTCAATCTTATTGATTTTCTCGAGGATTACTTTTGTAGGTAGTGTTTGCTTTTGTTTAGACTGGATGTAATATTTATTTTTTTAAAAGGGTTTATAATTGGTGGGGATGCTTTGGTTAGCACAGTGGTTGTTGAAGATATTTGATATATTATTGTCAGTGTTAAATATCATTTTATTTATATTTGGTTGTTTATTTTTTTTACTGATGGTTTTGAGGATTTTCTTGGCATATTTTGTTGTTAACTTTATAAATGATTTTGGTGTTATTGATGAGGATTTTTCTTATTTCAACAGATGTGAATTTATCGCTGTTATCTCAATGTGCTGTAATTACACGTTATTTGATGGAACTCTTATCACCAGTTATAATCATGGCATGGACTGGTGTATGCTATACATTTGCTGCAGAAACATTTTTTAAGACTGGTGAATCAGTAACTGGATAGGAGATCAATACTGTTATAGGTCAAAAATTCTATCCAAAACAGTATCATCTTTATATAACATGAAATAAGGATGAAAAATTCTTTGTGTAGCAAATACAAATTCACCAGTTTTAAAAGACGTTCCAACAGCAAATGCATGGGGTACACCAGTCCTCACATGATTGTAACTGATTGTATAGGAAAAAAATTGTAAAACATTAGCAAGAGAGAGCTACAATTACCATTTGCCTTAGTTCAATTGCATCACATTGGTGACAGTTTAAAATGTGGGAGGTATTAGTCATATTATATATGTATATATATATATATATATATATATACACACACACACACAAAAATGCATACATTTGTGTACTAATCAGCAATATCTGACATGTGTGAGAAACATTACCGCTGTAATGTCAGACTCCAGCTGCCTAAACATCTGATTATCGGATGGGAGCTGACTAAATGATATCAGGAGTTTTCATACATTTACAGGTTTAATTATTGACAATTATTTTCCTATTCCAGGGAATTTCTATTCCTAAAATAGGATGGAAATATATTTGCACATTTGTTTTTTGTTGTTTTTTTTTACTTATTTATTTATTTACTTAAACCTTCCTATGACATCTATATATATATATTCTATCTTACTTATGGAATAAATAAAATCACAAGAGAAAATGACAAACAAAAATGAATGTACACACACACACACACATATATATATATATATATATATATCTTATTTACTCCTGCACCGTGCAGTCATTCATTGCATAATGCAAGGAATATTCATTATCTAAAAATTCTTTTATTTGTTCGTTTTATTCCTGAGTTTCATCTGATGATGCTATTTTTAATAATACATGAATCTTTCAGTCATGAAACGAACAGAAAGAGATGAGATATTAATTTATTTTAGGTTATACCTTGCTCTGCTGGCAAACACTTGAGCACTTTCTAAATTTTAGAAAAACATTTTTAAATAATTTGTTTGTTCCTACACACACACACACGCACACATATACATATACACATGCATAATTATATATACATAAATATACATATACACATAACTGTATATATATATAAATGCATACAAACATATATGTATATATATATATATATATATACACACACACACATACAATTATATATATCATGAATACATACATACAGATATATGCACACATATAATTATATACACATAAATACTCATATCCACATACACATAATTATATATATATAAATGCATATACACATACATACACATATGTATATATATATATATCCATACACATATACAGACATCTTGTAGGAAAAGAAACAGATAAGAAAATGAGACAAATTTCAAACTGTTAAGGGATTTACTTGATTTGCTGTTTCGTCTATTAATTCGCATATATGCAGACACTTTGAATTTACAAATCTTCCAAAAAGACAACAATTATTTTAATCTGATTTTATTGAGAAACAAAGATAACTTTTTTTTTCCGTTTATAATCGGCAATATAAAATTCTGCTGTTCAACTGATATTTTTAGTGGATGATAGTTTTAAATGAATTTGATCTTTTCTGATGTAATTGATTTTTGTTGTTATTCTTTAGGGTAGTGTTTTCCAAACTTTTTTGGCTTCTGAGTATTTATTTTTATTTTTTTTTGGCAGTGGTAGGAATTGGCAATGTTTACGACAGAAATATAATTTCAGTGTTTCATCATTTAAATTCATCCAGTAACTTATTTCTAAATTTTACTTTGATTTAATAATCAATAAATTTCAATATTTCTTGTGTTGTTCACTGCCCCACACTCGAACCCAAATTAAACTTTGTGTAAATGTGTTTTTCACAGCATCATCAGTCATATGAAACAGCAATGTCTGACATGTGTGAGAAACATTACCGCTGTAATGTCAGACTCCAGCTGCCTAAACATCTGATTATCGGATGGGAGCTGACTGAAAGATATTAGGAGTTTACATACATTTACAGGTTTAATTATTGACAATTATTTTCCTATTCCAGGGAATTTCTATTCCTAAAATAGGATGGAAATATATCTGCACATTTGTTGTTTTTTTTTTACTTATTTACTTTTGATTGGTATTTATTTACCCCCTACTGTAAAACACATGCACGCACGCACACACACACACACACACATATATATATATATATATATCTTGTGGAAAAGTAAAATAAGAGAAAATGAGGAACAAATATATATATATATATATATATATATATATACAAACACACACACACACTTGTGGAAAAAGGAAAACAGTTTAAAAAAACACAAGACAAATGTTACAACCAATAAATTCTTTTCTTGATTTGCCAATTGTTTTGTCCATTCATTAGCATATATGCAAATGTTTTGGATTTACTAATCTTCCAAAAAAGACAATTATCCTAATCTGATTTTGGTGGATATCAACAATTTCCTCTCCTTCCATTTATAATTGGCAACATAAAATTCCAACCATTTAACTTAGCAGCTTTATAACTGATATTTTTAGTAGATAATTGATTTAAAGACTTTCATCTTTTGTCCATTTGATTTTCATACATTTATATCTTTGATTATTGACAATCATTTCCCTGTTTTAGGGCTGCAATAATACTTTCTATTTGGAGAATTTAATTTTTTTTCTTTTAATTTCACTTTTTGATCTATTGAAACAGCAAAATTTACAACCTGACCAATTCTTTTTTTTTTTTTTTTTATTATTTAGAATAAAGTTTGGCCTTCGAGCCTGGACTGGGTGGTTCGTTTTTATCTTAAAATCCTAGAATATCTTAGGTTATATTTTCAAGGTCAGATCTTGCACTGTGCATATGATATGTATGGTCAAAATTCAGTCATTTGTACAGTTCCCAGTGAAGCCCCCTTCCCACTCAGTCATGTCTACTCCTGTAGTCTTTCTGAACCAGTTTGCCACATTTGCATATCAAGTGATTGTCTCATCTCTCTCACTTGCTATTCTTGTTAATCCTATTTACTCTGCCTTTTTTTAATAGTTGGTTGTTCTCAACGGTTGTCAAGAGCATTTCAGTTTCTCTATTGAGGTGTCCTCTTTATAGATATTATCATTATTATTATTATTGTTAGGGGCACCACTTCATATGATGTAATGGTTTGCAAGCTGGATTAGCAAACCATTGTGAATGAGTTTGATTCTCACTGGGTGACCATACTTTTGGCTTTCTGCAACATCAAAACTAGCTTAGTAAATTATCATTATTATTACTTTTATTAGTGTTTTTTTTCATGTGTGTAATTTGTTTTCCTCAGCATTTCTGGGATTAACAGGGAAATCTTTGTGACCCCCCCATATGTTGTGACCCTTTCAGAAACCCTTCTTTAAAAGTCTTCAAAGAAGAAAAATGCATTTTTTTTTTGTAAACTGCTCAACCTGTGGATTGAACTCATAGATCCTGCATCAATCAAGAGAAGACCCAGAGAAAGAAAATAGAGTAGTTCCCCAATTATCATTGGATAAAACATTCCCGAAAGGAAAATATTCCGAGTTCAATTCCCAAAGAAGGGCACCATCTAATCCAGTATATCAAAAATTCTAGTTTGAATATCTGTGACAATTTTTTGAGCTGAGTTTTACAGGTTTAAATTCAGAGGTTTTCTTTCTCCCAGACCAGTTGCCATACCAATATTAAAGGGTCAGTCTGTCCTACTATTTACAGCTAAAGGGAGACTAGTTGGATGCATACTTTTCCCAAGGCTATAAGCACTATTCTAAATGCAAACAGCCTCATTGAGGATTTGAACCCAGGATGCTGTGTCTTTTTCCTATTGTGTTAACCATTACACCACAACTATCTCCATTATTTTCTGAATTATACGACCTTTGCATTTCCAGTCAAGGTACAAATCACTTTCTTTATAGAATCTGCAACCTTTAAACACTGACTGGATTTCTCTCCTTTCAGGAACACACGTTGTGGAAGGTGAAATGCTGGTCAAGGAAAACAAAAAATCTAAGTCTTACTACAATCTGGTTATGATACAGGTTAATCTTTCTTAATTTGTTGACTGAGAAATCCTAATGGATAGGATAGTAATTACAACTATCCCATTCAAAATTTGCTTAAATACTATATATATATATATAAATGTTTGTTGTAGGTCCAAAGAAAGAATAAAAATATATTTTAAAATAGGTAGGTCCATGAAGAGATTTGTATTTTTTTCAATTTATTTATTTTGTTCTTACATACATGTTATATATATGTATGTTTCCAGCTTGTTGCTTTCATCAGAGAACATATGTGGCACAAGGCCTTGTTAATGGAGTACTCAATAAGACTTGAAATCACTCTTGTTTGAAGGAAAACTGTGAACAAGAGTGAGTCTAAGTCTCATTGAGTACCTCATTAACAAGGCCTTGTGCCACATATGTTCTCTGATGAAAGCAACAAGCTGGAACCATATATATATATATATGTAGCAGGGTACCTCATGTGGAGTAATGATTAGCAAGCTAGATTAGCAGACTATTGTTAGTGAGTTTGATTCTTACTTGTCGTCTTGTGTCACAACTTAGTGAAGCTTTGTAAGAAGGAGCACCTCATGTGGTATAATGGTTTGTAAGCTAGATTAATTTAGTGTCTGATATCCAAGCTAAATTTACTAAATAACAATGAACCCTCCTGATATCTTGACAGAGGAGGAAAGTATAGTATCTGTGCAATGTAAAATGTGTTGTTTGCATAGACAATACAACCATGTTTCATCTGATGATTCAATTGTTTTTAGAGAAATGCATGAGACATCATATTTAATGGCATGTCAACCTGTTTAGGCTTATCATATGTCTAGAGGTTAGGAAATCATGTTCATTGTATTTTTATATTTACATTCTTTATGTATTTATTTCAAAGGAGTCTTTTTTTGCAAATGGTCCAATTGAATATGGATGATTTGACCCCCTAGATTGAACCCTAACAGGTATTATTATTCAGGATCTGAGTCAATTCATATTCTTCGCATAACGTTTTAAGGACACACAACATACTCAGGTTTATTGCTGGTCTTGTTTTCTTTTGTATCATGGTATTTGGAAAATAATGTCTGATTTTAAAATAAACTATGCCTGTATGATAAGACCCGAAAGGTTTTGATGAATGAGAGATCAGTTGAATACGATGGATATAACAAAGTCTTATATCCCAAATCAGCAAACTTCTTCTGTGTCCTACTAGCAACATGTGGCTGAGCATTGTCTATGGATCAAAATGGTAATTGGTGAGTGAGAGATTAGATGAATATAGTGGATGTGACAGTCTCATATCCCAAGGCAGTGAACTTCTTCAGTGTCGTGCTGGCAACATGTGGCCGAGCATTGTCATGGATCAAAATTATGACCAAGGTGGAAAAGTAAACACAGCACTTCTTTTTTTCATGTTAATTATTAGGGACATATAACATTCAAAATTAAATTCTCAGAGAAGTAATAGAAAATAAACAAAGAGAACACTTTAGTTATCAGGAATATGAATCTTTTATACAACTATTATTAAAACAATGTTCAAATTCAAACAAAATTTTCTAAATAATCCAATATTTCTTATTTTTATTTCTTGGAAAGTTCGGTAGAAGAATACCTTTAAAGGTAAAATCATTCACCTTGAAGGGTTCAAATTTGGCATTTCATTTATAATAAGTGGTTTTTCTTTCTTTTTTACATCATAAAAGTTTTAATCAGATATCAATAAGACGCCTCCTTTTTTCAGACTGCTCTGCAGGAGATACAGTCAGCATATTCTAATGTTATTCTATTTGGTTGACTGTATTTTTTTTTTCTACTAATTTTATTAAAAAAAACACCAGGAAAAACTATATATATATATATATATATATATATAAGCTAAAAGAGTTGGGCCTTACTATATTCAATGTTTCTGATCTGTATAATTTTCTTGAATAATACTAATAGCTCACCATGGAATTTCCAATGATATTTCTGCTAGTGTCTGTGAGTGGATTCTATTGATCTTTGCCATTCTTTAAGCAGAATCAAATTTCAATACATGTCATATCTGTGTGTGTGTGTGTGTGTGTGCATATCTTAAAACAACAAGGAGACCCCAAGAGGCAGTTTTCTCAATAGTTTCTTTTTACATTGTGTAAGATGAGATGCCAGTCATGGAAGAATCTTCGGACACCTTCTGGAAGTATAATGCAAGTGTCTTTATAAAAGAAGAAAATTTATCACCAAGGCAAAAAGGAACTATCATAGAATGTTCCAATGACTGATCGCTATTGGAAATGAATAATATAAGTCAACGAACTTTAGGGCAACAAATCAAGAACAAAGACTCCCCCCATACAGGATAATGTGTACCTGTGAGGATATATTAGGAATACAACTAAAAACTAATCATAAAAATCTTAGGTTCATTGTGGCAGGTTTTATACGCTGATGATGTAAAATAGCATCCTAAATGATCCCAGTGGAAAAAAAGACAAATCAAACGATAACTAATATCCCATTGTAAACTTGCAAAATTTATCTGATGAGAATGTATATCCATATTTACCAACCCCTCCACTTGGGTAGGATATGACACAAGGTCAATTTTTAAGCGGAGTTTAACAGGTTTGAATACAGAGTTTTCCTTCTAGTAGACTAGTTGCCTAACCAGGGCTAAAGAACCCAGTCTGCCTTACTATTTACCCATGGCTGGAGGGAGAATAACTGGATTCATACCTTTCCCAAGGGTATTAGTGCTATGTGAAATGCAATCAGTCTTGTCCAGGATTTGAACTCGCATCGCCGTGTCCATTTCCCACAACGATAACCCTTACACCACAGGCATGTAGAATGTATAGCTATCTGTATATACAAATGAATATTGTAATGTTTTAGATTTTTGTTTAGTTTGGTGGTGTATTATGGCATATCTATCCTAATGGGTTATTTAATGCCAAATCCTCTTAATATAATTTGTAAGTGAATAGTTTGTAGGTAAATTTTAAATGAACCAGACTTCATTTGTTTGCACACAGTTAAATGGTTTCAAGTATTGCTATCAAACACAAATAATTCTATTCAACATTTTTCAGTCATTTGCATACAGTTAGATGGTTTCAGTTATGATTGAATAGTTCTATTTGCCTCATAGATGGGACCCTAACTGGTTACTACCACTCTGGGTCAGAGTGGACATGGGAGTAATGGCAATGAGGGGGTACTCCACATCTCCCAAAGCTTCAGGACAGGAGTATTACCATCAAATACAGTTGAGTGTTCCACCCCAAAAACACGTTGGGGATGGGTCTTACTCCCCTGCAGAGAAGTAGTCTGTGTATTCTACAGCTCCAGTCAAAAAGGATTAGAGATTTATTTACATGAATTACAAAAACTCTAGCTGAATGGTTACTTAGATCAATTATCTGAGTGGCATGATAAAGATGGCAAGACTATAAATGATTGCTACTGGTAAGTGGTCAATCCCAGGAGATTTTAGTGGATTATTGGTTTAAAGAGTTTGATCTTTTCTGATATGATTTTTATTGCAATCTCTAAGGACAAAGTTTTCCTTAATTTTTGGGGGGGGCTTGGTAATCCACAGGGCCAAAATATAATTTCAAAGAGAAGTTTGTGACTTCATTTACTGATTGCTTGGCTCATTAATTACCATATCTACAGACACTTTGAATTTCCAAAGCTTTTAAAAAAAAAACAACCATATAGAAATAATACAATTCATTGATTTATTGTTAGGTTATTTTTCATTGTGTCAGGTTTTTGTCATATGTTGATTACATAAAGTGACAGCCTAATTATGCCAAATGGTCCCTTAAAATCAGACATCCCAATGAGACAAAGAAACAAATCTAGCCATAAAGCCATGATTTGGTTTGGTTTCTTTGTTTAATGCCATATCAACCTTGGTGGTTTATTTAATGCCAAAGCTGTCCTTATAGAAGGCAAGTAGTGGTACTATTTAATCCACAGCTGTGGAGAAAAGAGGTTCATGCTTTTCCAAGAGTCTTTAGTCAGAAAGTGAATATAATAGCACAGTTGGCATTTGAACTTGCTTACTATGTTGTCACAGTCTAATACATTAGCCTCTACCCCAAGGGGACTCTCTCTCTTGACTGTGATGTGGGTAAACTTTGCTGATTTGTTTTGGTACCTGAATGTGTCACAACAAAGATGACTCATGTCCCTTCTTATCGGGGTCATCATGAAAGTCATTCTGCAGTCAAGGGGAGATAATCCTGATAATTAATTTTCTTTATTCGAATGAACTGAAACTACCAAAAGAATCTATGATATTGCTGACTGAGTCCTTGAGCCTTGGATAGTGTTGTATAGTGGATCATACCACATGACTTTCAGTATCTCATAGGAATAAAAGACATCATGTTTCTTAAGAATGGTCAGTACTGAAAGATCTCGGTCAGTAGTAAGACCAACTTTGGACATAACACCAACAGCGCGAGACTTATAATATCTGTTGGACTCTACTACTTCAGTTAATAAATAGTTAACTCTATTTGACTGTGTATCTCTTCCTTACAACGATAAAACAGATAGGTAACCAGTCTAGGAAAAGAAAAACTCTAAATTTAACCCAATATCACTCCACTTAAAAGTTAATCTTGTGTCACATTCTGACTGTCATGGAGATTTGGTCATATGGACTATATCAACTGATGACAAAAACAAATGTACCTTTCACTTAAACAGTTGGATAGGATTGGAGAACATTCAACATTTAGGTGCCTTGAGTCATGGAGCAAGGGAGTCTCCATGGCGTAGTGACTAACATGCTGGACTGTGACATCATAGTAAATGGGTTTGAACTCCAATCACATTATTACAATCACTTTCAGATCAATACCCTCGGAGAGAAAGGCATGAACCTCATTATCCCCCACCTATGGATTCAAAAGTACCACTACTGTTTTTTTTTCAAGGATTATTTAGCATTAAATAACCCACAAAGGTTGATATGCCATTAAAGTAAGAAACCAAACCTTTCATGTTACAGTTACTGAGCTAGGTTAATAGATCATTGGCAAAGACTTTGATTTTCACTTTTTGCTCAATATTTTTCGCCTTGTGCCAAACTAAACTGAGTGAAGGACAGCAATTGACTCATGATGTAACTGGTCAAACAAAATCTACAAAGCCCAAAAAAACCCTAATTGACAACCTCCATACTTTTTTTTAATTATAATAATAATCGGTTCACTATTTCATCATTGGGACTTTTTTCTGCAAGTAATCAATTTAGAAGGAATCATTAAGACATAATTGCTGAAATGATGAAGTACAGCTTAGAAGTGACGCTAGTTTGAACTGCAGTCATGCCCTTACATTCACTTATAGACTAATACCCTTGGGAAAGTATAAACCCTCATATCTCCAGCAATGAGTTAAATAGGAGCACTATTGCTCTTCAGCAATGATGGTTTTGGCATTAATAACCTACAAAAGTTGATATGCCATTAAAGACAAAATAAGTCATAAATTCAATCACTGACATTGACACAACTTTGATCATTCAGGGGTGGCAATGATTCGATTGGTCTCAAATCTTCTGACTGTATCCTATTCAGAAAGGTAACATTCTCCCTATAAAAGAAGGTCTGGGTATGAAACAAAACTACATCTGAAGCTTTGGAGAGTATGGAATCACTCCTTCATTGCCTTTACTCCTAGTTCTACTCAGACCCAGTGTGTTAGCACTTGTCTGAGTCCCCTGTATGGGTCAAATAGATATGACAATAAAGTTTTTACCACTTCGAAATGATTATGAAAATGCATTTTTGTATCATATATAATTAGAGACCATTATCGTTGAACTGACTTTTTCATAAAATAACCTAACAAGGTTTGACATCTTACAAAACCAACCAACCAACCAACAATTCCCCTCATAAACACAGTCAGCCTGTATCCCTGAAAATTAGTTCAACATGGAAATCCTTGATCGCACAAAAAAAATTGACTGATTGTATTCGGGTTATAATGAATTTTTGAATGATGATAAAATTCCTGACTAACTAGAGCAATTTAATTTGACGTTTCCTGCAAGAAACAAACATCTTTCTGGATTTAAAGCTGAAATAATCTATACTGATTTGAGATTTAAAAGCAATAATTGGTGAGTTCACAAATTTATCCTCTTCACAACTGTTTAATATGCCACAACTTTCAATAGATTTTACCTCAAGATGGTATTTGTCAAGTGCCACACCAAATAGGCAAGTATGGCACATGGCCTTTTTTAAGGTGGGTCTTGGCACAGGACAATAGCCCAGACATGGCCGGTATTCCCAACAATGCCTTGGCCCCATTAGCTGGCATTTCCAAAAATGCCTAGGGCCCCATTGACATTCTCCTAAAAAGGGACACCTCAGGTACCAGGTTATAAAACTAGGCCCTCCAAGGAGGGTAAGAGCCCGGGGAGACAGCCCCCCTGAAGCTTGATTTGGCCAGAATGGAAAAGGGAGAAGTAATCCCAGACAATACGGCATCAAAAAGCTACCTTCTCCTTTTTGTTGAGAACTACTATTGAACCCTCAGCATGAATTCAGGGACCAAACTGAAGGCACAAAAACTTAAGCCACTAGATGGGTTTCATCACTCGCTTCTTGAATAGCTGAAAAATACTTTCAAAAGACAAGAAGCTTCCCAAGAAATAAAAGTAAAATTAAACAAAAGTTGACTACTAAAATTCTACTAATTTAAACAACTGAAAGAAAATTCAACCAAGAATTCTGCTGAAAAGAACCTTAAAGAAGACTTGGAATTAAATGAACTCTGAAACATTCCGACAAAACAAAAAAATAAAAGAAAAATACTCAAATTCAAAAGACATTGTTTCCCAAACATTCTCTCAGATAAATTCCTTTTGAAAAACTTTATTGTCTGTGTTATCTTTTCGAATCAGTATCTGAACTAGAAAGCTGCAGAACTTACCATTTTAACAATTTAAATTTACTGTTTAATATTGCACACAAAAGGCACCTATAAACATTACCCAGTTAAATCCTAAATTTGGCTATCGTGTCATTTCTACATATTAAATATTATCCTTCAAATCAATTTTATCCTTTAATTTTTTTTATATTGCAAATTTTATTTTATCACTTTTAAAATTTTCTTTACAGAATCAAATTTTAATTATCTTGTACATGATACATGTTGAATTACAGGCTGATATATCCATTTAAGTGGATCATAAGTTTTAAGTCAAAGTTGATTATTTGTCGATCTTTCTTTTGTCAATTAAAAAATCTCCATTCAATATTTACACATGATATCTGTTAGTATAAAATAAATAACAGAAATAAAAACATTTACCAATTTTTTTGTCAACAAACGTATCAATAGGTTAGATAAAAAAAATCGGAATATGAGCTCAGGTAAAAAAGAAAATCATACATAGTAGTAGTAATTACAGGAATGTGAAAACATTAAGTGTATAAGTCCCAAAAATTCACTCGGAATTGTCCAGTCGGACACATAGCATAATGGTTATAGGCATTGGTTCCCTAAGCTTCTTCTAAGAAGGTTGCAGGTTCAATCCTGGCTGCAGGCGAGTAACAATACAGGAATACTTAGCACTTATACCTGGTTATTGTTAACAGAATCAGAACAAGTGACCCCCCACTGTGGATTAAATAAAGGATGTGGTTTGAAGTTCCATGTAGGCTCCCGAGTTCGACAAACACCTGAAGAAGGCCAGAGGACATATCGGCCAAAACATTGTGAATATAACAATATGAAAAACCCTGAAATATAAAAATCATCAAGCTTCGTCTAAAAAATTCAGACAACCAATTTTCATACCTCGTAAAGTTAATATTCTTCTGGGAATTTTCCTTTTCCTTTTTTTGTAGAGAAACAGATCTTCAAGTGCAGTGTAATCGTTGATGAGCAAGGCTATCAGACCATTGTTAATGAGTTCAGTTCTCACAGAGTGACCCATACTTCTGGTCAGAAGTTAAGAGATTTATCAATTTAAACATGTTTATTTTTGTTTAAAATGAACTGGGCATGATTTTTACTATACAAAGGCATCGGAAATTATTTTTACCATAAAAATCTGTTGGAAAAGATTTTAACTATAAAAATGCATTGGAAATGATTTTGACAATAAAAATGCATTGGAAATGTTTCCTAAATGTAAAAATGAATTAGAAATGATTGTACTATAAAAATGTATTGAAAATGATTTTTACTATAAAAAAGCATTGGAAATAATTTTATTATAAAAATGCACTGAAAATTATAAAGAAATGAATTGCAAACATGGCAAGACTAAGAAACAAATGTTAAAATCTTTTCAACTTGGTATATTTTTTATTAAACAATGTCTACTTTACAATCTTTTTTGTCAATTAAAAATTTATACCAAATGGTTGAAAACGTCAATGGTTTCTAGAAAAAATAAATCAACAAAAGAAAAAAAGACATTTATTTCTATATTAGTTTATCATACTATTTTGGGAAATTGTTTTTTTTACTAGTTTTGTAGAGAAATGTTTCTTAATTAAAGAGAGTTACATTAAAAAATTTATTAATGTAAAAAGTATTCTTTTTTTTTCTTATCCAGGCTGTTAGGCCTAACTAAGCAATAATGCTATGTAAGTATTTTATAACTTTACTTTGTTTATAAACCTAATAATTTTAAATTAAATCTGAATGATTATTTTAATAGGACAAATAATTGTGGTTTGCAGCAAGATAGCTTCCCAATGATTTTTTATCCATAGTGCCTCACTTTTACGGAAAGCCTCTTTTTCTCCTTAAAAAAAACAAATTTGGTTTAATGTTCAAAACATTTTTTTGCAGGGGGGGGTCCACTAAATACACATACAAAATTTGATAAAGTTTGAAGATATGTCAAACTGGTAAACGATAGAAAACAGACAAACTCTCACTAATTATTATGGCTTCCTGCTGATCATTGTTAGAGACATCCTCCTCCCAAAAACGTCTCCCCTTTTCTCCAATGTGGAACAAAAATCAGTTTTATCTTTAAAACTTTTCTCTGGTTCAAATAAATACACATACTAAATTTAGTGGCTCAATAGAAAAACCATTTTGCTATGTTGAGAGAACAGATTAATTCTTGTAAATATATTTATTTTTTAAGTAGAGGAATTAATATTGATAAGTTCTTCTGGACACACACATGAATATATGAAAAGCTGTGTGTGTATATATATATATATATATAGTTGGCTGACATTTGTCAAGAAGGACCTGAAGACTCCTTTTTCAATAGCTACTACATTGAGGTATAGGAGAGGGCACTACTCCTTTTCCTGGATTGTTCTACATGCCCTTGATCCATACATTATAATGCTGAGTGTTAAGCAAAGAGGCATCAAGTACCATTTTTTGAGTCTTTGGTATGACTTGACCTAGGATTGAAACCCTGGTCTCCCAGACCAGTGGCAAACACTAACCATTATGCCAATGGGCTACTCTCTCTCTCTCTCTCTATATATATATATATATATATATATATTACAGCTTATTAGCACCCCATTTATTCTTATATTGACAGCAGTTATCCTTCATAATAAAGGATCAAACTTATTGATCGTATTATTTCATTTATACCTTATTACTCTCTTTACATATAAAGAAATGCAAATAAGAAAAGTTTGCTGAAAAAAAATGCTCAATATTATTATAGCAGTGCAGGTATAAAACCTAAGAAATATTATGTTATATATTGACCCTCGACCGAGCCGTTAATCAAGAGATGCACCTGTGTAAATAAGTGGAAGAACAGCAGAAGCGTGTGGGCATTAGAAAATAATATAACGAGGAGCCCGGACGGTTTGAGTCAATTGGAGACAGGATGCCGAAGTGAGAACCAGCTGCAGATTGAGGGTTTTGGGCCCTGGTTGAGCAACCCAAGCCAAGATGTGAGAGAGAAGAACTTGAGTCAATATAGCAGTCTGTCCTTGTCTCCACCCATTTCTCACACACAACAAACATCATCTTTTCGAAAATAAAGTGTGATAGATTTATATTAAGAAGTGTATTCATTCGTTATTGAAGTCATCATTACAGTTGATTATGTTCCTGTGTATATTTGTATAACCGTAGTATACAATACAACAATTATAATTATGGACACTAGACATTTTGAGTAGTGGGCACAATCATCAGACAGAAAGGTTTTGAACTAGTGTTCATATATATCCTCATTATCATGTCATGCTGCTATCACGGATTTCCCAGACTCTCTCTCGCCATTCTCCTCTATCATCCATCACTTCCGGCTGGTCCTCTAGACTACATCCTGTGTCCATACAGAGCTGTTGTAGATAAGTTCTTGTTGGTCAGCCAACACTTGCATGTCTGTGTGAAGGGGTCCATAGAGAATGTTATGAGTTTGTCCTTACTTCTTCTGCAGTATCCCACATGTCTTGTTCATCTTATTTGGATGGTTTTAAAGATGGGAGGTAAGTGTCCATAAAGCTGCTGTTTTGTGGAATGTTGCTTCTAGGATTTGTTCAATATGACTCATAGCATTCTTGTGCAATTACCATCTAGCCTTTTCTCTGAATTCTTAGCATCTTTGTGGTGCATCCATATAATAGAATTGACACAACCACTGCTTGAAAGAAATAATGTTTTATTTTATTGAATAGGTCTGAATTCCATATGATTGATAACCTATGAATTACAGTTCATGCCTTCACTAGTCACATTTTGATGTTATTTTCAATTGATGAGACACTGCTTCCGAGGTATGTAAACATATCCACTAATTTAAGAGAATCACCAGTCTCCTTTTTGATTAAAACACATGTATCCTGTTTTGTCTGCATTCACATAGAAACCAATATATATGAGAGAGAAAAATGGGGGTTGAGCACTCTGGTGAAGGAATTTTCGGCCACCGCTCGCATAATGCAAAGCTCTTCGAAAGAACTGAGCACTCTGGTAGCCGATAGGGTATAAAAATGTAAACAAACGGCTGCTGCTGCTGTTTCTACATAAATACCTTAAAAATTCCCTTAGCCAACGCGGTACTCTTGTTGGCCGAGCGGTCTGAGACTTAGTCTAACGTAAAGTTGGATGGGTTTCGATCGCGGCTTCGAGCCCCCTACATGTCTAGCTACACTGAAGAGTTCTGATAGAACGAAACAGTCTGTCTGTGGATGACTATATATATATATATATATATATATATATATATATAAAACAGACAAAGAAGTACACAGATATGATGTTGGTTGGTTGAGTTTTATGCCATATCAAATTTTGTGGGTTATTTTATGCCAAATCCTGTTTATATATATGATTTGTAAGTGAATAGTTTATAGGTAACATTTTTAAATAAGCCAGAGTTCATTTGTTTGCGCACAGTTAAATAGTTGCAAGTATTGCTATGTAATATAAATAATTCAATTTAACATCAGTCAATTGTTTGTACAGATGGTTTCAAGTCTCGAAAATGATTAAATATTTCTATTTAATTCATAGATGGAACCCTAACAAGTGATACCATTTTGGGTCAGAGTGGAACTGGGAGTAATGGCGATGAAGGGGTACTCCACATTTCTAAACTCCAAGACTGGAGCACCCCCATCAGATGTAATTTATTATCATAGCTAGAACACTAAATGGTTTCAAGTATTGCTATCTAATACTAATAGTTCTATTCAACATTATTTGTTTGTTTGCACACAGTTAAATGGTTCAAGGTATTGCTATGTAATACTGATTGTTCAATTCATGATGAATCAATTTGCACACAGTTATCCAATTGAGCATCAATTATTCGTACATAGATATGAAAGGAGAGAGAGAGAGAGAGAGAGAAATATGGATGGATGGACGGCAAAAGAGAGAGAAATCTGAACAGAAATATTCAGTGATAAACGAGTAAACATTCTAATGAAGGAGTCCCTGTAGAATAGTGGCCAATGTGCTCAACTGCAAAATTGTCGTAAGCAAATTCAAACTCCACTTTTCCTAGGATATTCACTTTCAGACTAATACCCTTGGGAAAGGCATGAACCCCCTTATCCCTCTATGCTGGACTGCAACATCATAGTGCGTGACTTCAAACTCCAGTCATGCTATTATATTCACTTTCAGACTAATACCCTGGGGAAAGGCATGAACCCCCTCATCTCTCTATGTTGGACTGCAACATAATAGTTAGCAAGTTCAAACTTCAGTCATGCTATTATATTCACTTTCAGACTAATACCCTTGGGAAAGGCATGAACACCCTTATCCCTCTATGTTGGACTGCAACATCATAGTGAGTGAGTTCAAACTCCAGTCATGCTATTATATTCACTTTCAGACTAATACCCTTGGGAAAGGTATGAACCCCCTTATCCCGACAGCTATGGGTTGAATAGTAACACTACTGTTCTTCTATAAGGATGGCTTCAGCATTAAATATACCATAAAGGTTGATATACCATTAAACCAAGAAACTCAACCATATATATATATATATATATATATATATATATATATATATATATAATTTGTTAGCTTAATACAAAGCCATTTGGCAATGTAGAGAGGACAGACAAACAAACTCTTCTCAATTATGGATATAGATATTTCTGTTATTGTATTTGTAAATGAGAAAAACTTCCAGATGTATGGCATACCCCCCCCTAAATACACACACACACACAAATGTATATATATATATATATATTACACACACACACACACATACATATATATATATATATATATATTACACACATATACACAAATAAGGAAAATCAATAGAATTTTCTATTATTGAATGTATTATTATAGAATTAATTTGAATGAGAAAAACAGCAATTGTTCTGAGGAAGAAACAGGCCAGAATTTGAAGAAAATGGTGAGGAAAAAAAAAAAAAAAAAAAAAAAAAAAAAAAAATGGAACAGCATCTCCAGTTATAAAAATTAAATTCTTTTTTGAATAAAGGATATTTTTTGGCTTTGAAGATAAACCTTTATAATATATCTAAAAATAGAGGGCAGTTCTTCAGCTGTTTTGTTAAATTTTAGCTCAGAGATGCAATTTCATTTTCTATCAAGAAATGAAGTTCTTAATTTGCAATAAAATCAAATAAAAGCATTTCATCTATTTCTACAAGATGGCTAGTTTCTCTCAAGGTTGACAATAAGGGTAGCAGATTTTTACTTTTACTCTGAGTAGTGAGGGAGTTAGGTGAAAGTGTTCTCACTCTTTCATCATTTCTTCCTTTAACCAATGAACCCTGTCAAGGTTGATAAACCTTTTTACTGGTTTGGTTTCTTTGTTTTAACGGCATATCAACATTTGTGGCTTATTTAATCCTAAAGCCATCCTTTCAGGAAAAACAACAGTGATACTAGGTAACCCATGAATGTAAGGGTTTATACATTACCCAAAAGTATAGATTTTTACTGCTATTCTTGACTGGGTGGTTAGGGGGTGGTGTCATTCATCAATGACTTCAATACATTACTATGTTCAATGTGACTGACAGGAAGAGGTCGCTAGGTCAATTGTTTGAACTATTGTCAGTCAGGAGCTAGAGGCAGGCAAACTAGATTTGATAAGAGAGAGATAATGCTAGGAGAATAAAGAGTGGTGCTGAGCAAAACTGTCTCCCCTTTTTGAGGAGTTGCATGATTTACAGAAAAACAAATTTTCCTTCACTGACTGAGTAACAGCATCACTATTTCTTTCTATGGGATTGGTCTTATGAATTTTTAACAACCAAAAATAAAATGTTGGTTTTTTTTGTAACCAAATGTTTTTCTAGATTTTCTGTATAGGCAGAATGTGATAACGTCTTAATTTCTTTTAATATCTTGTCAAAAGAAGAATACATTATATAAGAAGGACTCGTCTTGGTCTTAGGGCACATCAACCACTGTAGATTATTTTATGCCAAATCCATTTTTATACATATAAAATGTTCTATTTCCAACAATTCAGTTTAGCGTAAGTACACGGTTTAGTTCTATTTGACCCATAAATAGGACCCTATCAGTTGCTACCACTCCGTGGCCAGAATGGATCTGGGAGTGATGGTGATGAAGGGGTACTCAGCATTCCCCAAAGCTCTAGCATTACCTGGAGCCTCACCATCAGATTGTGGAGATCTTATCCCTCTGCAGAGATGCAGTTGGTATATTCTACAGCCCTAGCCAATTGGGCAATATAACAAGGAGTGATTTGCCAAATTGTTCATTCAGCATCTTTCCCAGTTAGCCATATACAATGTGGAATGGACGTATTTACTTAAATCCTCCAACACGGCCAAAATGCAGCACAAGGTCTTTTCAAGTGGAGTATGAATTCAAGGTTTTCCTTCTCTTAGAAGGGTTATCATACCAAGAGTAAACAGCCCAGGATGCCCTACTATTCACTCAAGGAAAAAGAGGATTTATGCTTTTCCTTAGAGGATTGGCTCATTGACCTAGTGGGTAGAGTGTTCGCCAATGGTCTGGGAGACTGGGGTTCAACCTCAGGTCGCGTCATACAAAAGACGTTATAAATGGTACTTGATATCTCCTTGCTTAACACTCAGCAATATAAGGTATGTATCAAGGGTAAAGCAAGCAAGCCTGGGAAAGGAGTAGCACCCGCCTCGACATCTCGGAGTAGTAGCTATTGAAAAGGGAGCCTTCTGGTGGTCCTCATCTATGGTCGCCAACTTTACTCTTATTAGTGACAAGACATGTTTTATCAAGGAGAAAGAGCAGGGAAAAATAGATTCATGCCTTTATGAAAGGCATTACGGTTAAGTAGACATAAACTACCTGCATTAAGATTTGAACACAGATTGCTGATTACATTTTTGTGCAGATAACCTCGACATTATCTCAATTCTTCCTCCCATGAAATAAATGAATACAGAGGAATTCCTAATATTCCAAGAAATATCAAAATGGCACAGGAGAGATTTCTTTTTTCTTCACAAATGAATGCTGATTATCTTGAATAAAGTCAATGGAAATTGCTTTTGGCTTTTATAGTTTAGATTATTTGAAAAAGGTTTTTGAACATATGCATGGGTATATACTGGTCTGTATGTATATATATATATATATATATATATATATAAATACATATATATATATCTACACACACACATATATACACACACATATATACACACACACACACGCATATATATTTATATATATATATATATATATATATACACATACATGGTGCAAGAGAAATACCTCACATTTTAAAGCATCACCAGTGTGGTGCAAGTGAAACTTAGGCAGGTGGTAATGGTAGCTCCACCTTACTAATGTCTTACCTTTTTTTTTCTTTTTTTTTTACAAATATGACATTGTCTTAGACTGTCACACAGCATGCGTTTTCTGTTGAAGCATTTTTTAAGACTAGTGAATCAGTAATTGCTATACAGAGAAACTTTTGTGCTCATTCTATATCACGTCGGAATAATGCTGTATGGGATAGAAATCTACAATGGGTTGAAAATTCTATTGAAAACAGCATCATTCTGATCTAACATGAATTGATCAAGAAAAGCTCCTGTATAAAAATTACTTATTTTAAAGTTTCAAAAGCTAACACATGGTGTGTACCAGTTGAAGCCACAATTGTATCTGGAAAAAAAATGCTGACATTTGCTAGATATATTGATACACACAAAGATATCTGAGAAAAGTATGCATTCAGCTATGGGTAAATAGTAGGGTAGACTGGCTATTTAACATATTTACCCAACCCCTCCGCTCGGGCAGGATATGACACAAGGTCAGTTTTTTTTTTTAAGCGAAGTTTAACGGGTTTGAATTTAGATTTTTCCTTCTCCTAGACTAGTTGCCTCACCAAGGCTGAATAACCTAATCTGCCCTATTATTTACCCATAACTGGAGGGAGAATAATTGGATTCATACCTTTCCCAAGGGTATTAGTGCTATGTGAAATGCAATCAGTCTCGTCCAGGATTTGAACTCATATCGCCGTGTCCATTTCCTGCGACGATAACCATTACACCATGGGCACCTCCAGAGACTGGGCTATATAACCTTGGTATATCAACCTATTTAGGAGAAGGAAAACACCAAATTCAAACCTGTTCAGCTTTGCTTAAAGACGGACCCTGTGTCACACCTTGCTTGTGCAGAGTAATAAGGTAAATAATAACAGCTTTTTAGACACTGTTCTTTTCTTGAACAGTTTTATCCATTTTTATAAAATATATTTATTAATATTATTTCATTTATACCTAATTATTATTATATATATATATATATATATATATATATAATAATTAGGTATAAATGAAATACTGCTGTATGGATGCACCACTTGGACGCTAACAAAACGGCTGGAGAAGAAGCTAGACGGCAATTACACAAGAATGTTGCAAGCAATATTGAACAAGTCCTGGCAGCAACACCCCACAAGGCACCAACTATACAGCCACCTGCTTCCCATCATGAAAACTATCCAAGTTAGACGAACCAGACACACAGGACACTGCTGGAGAAGCAGAGACAAGCTCATAAGTGATGTACTCCTATGGACCCCCACATATGGCCGAGCAAAAGCAGGACAAACAGTTCAAACATGCATACAGCAGCTATGTGAGGATACGGGATGTAGCTCTGAAGACCTGCTGGAGGCGATGAACAATAAGGAGAAGTGGTGAGAGAGGGTCAAGGATATCCGTGCAAGCAGCACAACATGATGATGATGATATATATATATATATATATATATATATATATATATGAAAGAAGGCAAATAAGAGACATAGCTATAAATATTAATTTATATATATATATATATATATATATATATATATATATATAAAACAGACTGATAGAGAAGTAGACAGATATGAAAGGACTACAATGTGAGGGTTATTCAATAAATAAGGTAAACATTTGGGAAAAAAGCCAAGTAAATATTTTCCAGATTTTTTTCTGAGGAAAAAAAAAATCAGCATTGTTTGAAATTGGTTTATTGTATAAAATTGTATCTATTTTTTTTTTTTTTTGACTGCTACATATTCATGGTAAAGATATATTTATTTATGGCTAATAATACAAAAGGTTTAGATTATCTAGTTTAATGCCATATCAACCCTTGAGGGTTAGTCAATTCCAAATCTTCTTTTTTTTCCATATATATGTGATACGTAGGCAAATAGTTTGTTAGCAACTTTTTTAAAACATGTTACAGCCTATTTGATTGCTCACTTTGAAATGGTTTATTAAACATGAATAATTCTATTCATCAAGTCGACACTGGCATGATGGTTAGAGTGTTCGCCAATGGCCCAGGAGACCTAGGTTCAATCCCAGGTCGAGTCATACCAAAGACTCAAAAAATTGTACTTGATGCCACCTTGCTTAACACTGAGCATTATGAGGTATGGATCAAGGGTAAACTGAAGCAATCCAGGAAAAGGAGTAGCGCCCTCCCCTACACCTTAGTGTCGTAGCTATTGAAAAGGGAGCCTTCGCATCACTCTCGACTGTGGTGGTCAACTTTACTTTTATTTAGTTTGGTTGTGTTTTATGGCATATCAAACCTTGTGGATTATTTACTGTCAAATTCTGTTTATATACATATATGACTTATAAGTAAATAGTTTGTAGGTAACATTTTTTAAATGAGCCAGAGCTAATTTGTTTGCATGCAGTTAAATGGTTTCAAGGTTAGGTTATTTGATTTAATGGCATATCAACTCTTGATGGTTATTTAAAGTTAAATCCAGAAACCTCTCACAAAAATACAACTTTTCTCATTTTCTTTTGTTTCATGTGTTTTGGAAGTGAAAGAAAAAACACAATCCTCAGACAGAAGTTTATATATATATATATATATATATATATACACACACATTAAATGTAAAAATGAAGATGTTCTGCACACTTGAGAGCATAGGACTGAAGTTCCACCCTGATTATGATGGTGTGGTGGTTTGATAACAAGTATGGTTTCATTGGGTTGAATTGCTAGCCTCAGCACCCTTGCACTGTATTTGAATTTAGAGTTTTTTCCTTCTCCTAGACTGGTGGCTTTATGAAGGCTAAAAAGCCCACTCTTTGCAACAATTTACTTTAAGCTTGAGAAAGATAAGAGGTTTTCTTGCCTTTTTCAAGATTATTAGCATCCAAAAATACTTCGAACTACGTCCTTTATTGAATCCACAGGGGTCGCCTGTTCTGATTTCGTTAGCCATAATCGGGTACTAGTGTTAAGTATTCCTGTATTGTTACTGACCTGTAGCAGGACACATAGTGTAATGGTTATAAGCGTTGGTTTCCTAAGCTTCTAAGGAGACAATCATCTGGAGAATGCAGGTTCAATCCTGATTACAGGTGAGTAACAATACAGGAATACTTAACACTTGCACCTGGTTATGGTTAACGGAATCAGAACAGGCGACCCCCGTGGATTCAATAAAGGACGTAGTTTGAAGTTCCGTGAAGGTTCCCGAGTTCGACAAACACCTGAAGAAGGCTGGAGGACATATCGGCCGAAATGTTGTGGAAATAACAATAAAGATGAAGACAATTGTCCAAAAAACCCTTAATGATAAAGATACTTTTGCATGTTTTCTCACAGAATTAATTAAAATACAAAAATGTGGATTGTCATAGCATATATATATATATATATATATAAAGAAATTTAAAGAGTCTAATTCTTGAAATAGGTTTGGGTTTCATATAATAGAAATCAGCAGATCTCCATTATCATAAAGGTGTACTAAGAGCACATATTCCCTTGACTCTCTCTTATCCATTCCTATCAGTCATGGCAACTTTTCTAGCCTGTATTCTTTTTCGACACACAGCTGATGAATGTAAGTTTTTACTGGTCAGCCAATACTGGTGTGTCCATGTGTAGGAGTCCATCAGAGAACATTGCCCATGAATTAGTCCTTACTTCAACAACAGTGCCCAGCATGTCTTGCTCATCTTACTTGGATAGTGTGTGAGATGGGAGGTAAGTGGCCAAACAGCTCTTGTTTTGTGAGATGCTGCTTCGAGGATTTGTTTAATACAGTACATAGTATCCTTTTGTAATTCATAACTAGCTTTTCCTCCAAGCATTTTGTTAAATTATGTCAAAAATGGGGTATTCACTGGGGTAAAAATTTATCAAGAGAATGATGCATATTTTTTTTTATTTATAAAAATATAAAACAGACTTATTGACTAAGAAATTTCAAAGTCAATTTAAAAGGTCTGTTAGGGACTAGTACTACTTGAACTTTCAAATTGTCAAAACAAAATGTAAGCAGGCTTTTGGGGGTTTTGGTTCCAGTGAACTGGTCCATTTTAAATCATGACATCACTTGACCACCTGTTGGGGTTAAAAGGTCAAATCTTGAATTTTTGTTTTGGTTATTGTGAAAACAGAAACTACCCCACAGGGTATGGGCTGGGCCTCTGAAACCTTTTAATTGTTTGTGACTGGTCCTATCTTTCTAACTTGCTGCATCAATACACTGGTTCGCTCAGTCCTACTGTGAAGCAACAAATGCAACAACAACAACAATGCTGAGATTACTCCTTTTATACCAATTCTGGCTGGCTGAAATTTGCATATATCACAAACCCCGTCCCACCAGAGACAAGACATGTGACCTACAAATTGCATTCCCAAAGACGCTCATGCTTCCGTTTTTTTTTATACTTCAGGCACTTCACACACAAGGCACATTCATGGTCTTTTTGAACTTTGAGGTAGGCCATTTCGCTCATCACTTCTTGCTTCTTTCTTTCTTTTTTCCTTCCTTCCTTCCTTCCTTTTGGTGTTGCTATGAAAGGAATTCATTCCATACAGCTTCGTTGTCACATTTCATTTTTCTTGTTTGTCCATCTCACCACCTGTTTTTCATCCAGCTGGTGACGGTTGCTGGATTCGAGTAAACATCAGCTGTTCAGCCTGCATATACAGCTTGCTAAAATACAAAAAAAGCAATAATTTCTCTCCCCCGCCCTCTCTCTCTCTCTCTCTCTATATATATATATATAATTGTTGTTGTTGTTACACCATTGAGTTTCAATTGTTATGAATTGTTAATTGAGTGTTTTTCTTGTTTTTGAGTTGTCAACACCCTGACAACTTATTCCAACAAAGCAACCAGGCCGTCAGAAGAAGCTCCAGATAGATTGTATCATCCCCCATCTGTGGATCTTTCAAACATAATGTGAGCACAGAGGGAGTTGATAAACCAACTAGCCAGAAAAGTATGTTGTCGTCATGGGACTCAGGCCACAATCAAGTGACTAGCATAGGACCACAAAGTTCAAAGTGGTGCAACTATACAGTAGTACTGATACAACAACAGCTTGGAAGAATTCCTGTTTTATTTTATCAGAGAGATGAGATTTCCATATGGTTGTTAACATGTCTGTATCAGACCATGCCTTATTTATGCCTATGGTGATACTCAGTAGATGAGATACTACTACTTAGATATTTAAAATAGTCTACAAATTTCAGACTTTTGCCAATTAATGAGGAGATGGCACTATCATGATTAAAACACATGAACTCAGTTTTATCTGAGTTCATGTAGAGATCAATGCCTTTTGCTGATGGCTCCACGCAATGCAGGAGAGAGAGAGAGAGAGAGAGAGAGAGAGAGAAAAAAAGAATCAAATATTATATATATATATATATAGATAGATAAGATGAACACAACATTATGAATTTTCAATTTTTTTAAAGTGTTATTCACCCAAAGCAGGTTCATTTGGCTTTAGAGGTGTATTTACTTAAAGGATTAGTATCTAAATATAGTCCCCAACCACATTTGTGTTTGAATTCAGAGTTTTCTTTTTCCTAGACTGGTTGCCATACCAAGGCTCAAGAGCCTAGTCTGTCCTTATATTTACCCATAGTTGGAGAGGGTAGATAAATTCATGCCTTTCCTAAAGGCATTAGTGTGAAAGTGAAGCTCAAACAGCCTCATCCAAGATTTGAACTTCAGTCCTAATTTCCCTTTCTAACGACAATAATTATTAGGCTACACGCCTCTATAATTCTTAATTATGCTCAACTAATTTTGACCTTAGGTCATCATCAAGAACAAAGAATAAATTTTTTTTTCAATACTTTCTAGTGAGTTACGTCACAAAAAAAGTGATTAGAAATGATCCAGTATGTATTTACCAACACTTCCACATTGGAAGGATGTGACACAAGGTCAATTTTTTACAGGAATTTAACAGGTTTGAATTCAGAGTTTCACTTCTCCTAGACTGGTTGCCTAACCAAAGCTAAAGAACCCAGCCTGCCCTACTATTTATTCATAGCTGGAAGGAAAATAATTGGATTCAGCTTCTTTTACGTCTTTACCAAAGGAATTAGCACAAAGTGAAACATAAACAACCTCATCCAAGATTTCAACTTGAATCACTGACTTTATTTCCTCTGACAATAAATGTAATGCTAAGTTGGCCTCTGAGTAATGTGGTATCTGCATTCATTAAATTATATATATATATATATATATATATACCAGAGGCAAAGGGTCCATATATGCAATTCATGCACAACCTGACTTACATTTTTTCCAGGATAAATAATTTTGTGTAATACAAAATTATTCATTTTCACTATCCTTTTTATTTGATTTTTTATATTTCCCATTTCTTTATTCCTTAGAATAATTGTTACAAGCAATATTATTAAGGGAGTGTAAGTAGAAAAAAAAAGTCTGTTGGTTTAACAAGAAAAGACACAAGTAAAAGCAATAAATTTAGTAGCTTCCCTATAGCCTGTGAGTAAGGAGCATGAGAGACAGAGTGAGTAGGTGAAAGAGAGACAGCTATAGAAAAGCAAAAATAGTTTTGCTTGCATTCATGGTCAAAAAGGGCTTTATTTCTTATTGTTTTATAATTCTTTTAAGCTGGGTGCATGAAAAAGAGAGACAGGACATAATAGTGAGTAGGTGAAAGAGAGACTGCTGCAGAAAAGCAAAAATATTTTTGCTTGTGTTGAAGTTATCTTTAGAAAAAGCCATGTTTTTAGTCTTTCGTGTTTTATTATTCCCTTCAAGCTGGGTGTATAAAAAAGAGAGACAGAATAATAAAGTGGGGGTGGGGTCACTGAGAGAAAGCTACCAAAAAGCAGTAATGTTTTTGCTTGCTTTCCGGCCCTATAAAGCCAGCAGGCACTCTCTCCTGAAGTGTTGTTGTTTTTATTTCCTTGTGTGGCTGAAATCAAAGACTTGCCTAATCAAAGTCTGACAGATTTAAATGAAAAGTTTGTATCAGTTCTGAACATTATTTTGGATTAAGTTATTGTACACTTTGAGCAAAGATTTAAGAGTTTTTGATTTATTGAATTGTTAAATCCAAAAGCATTTTCATGCTTATGAAAGATATATTTTTGAGGGAAACTTTTTCAACTTTGGATGTATATAAAAACATATTGGATTTGAATGGATTGAAATGTGTTATGTAGAAGAAAGTGCTGATACCAACTTGTGTGGTCAAACACAGATCTCCAGAGGATAGACTCCAGGGAGAGTCAGCTCAAAAGGGGAGGTGTTATGTAGAAGAAAGTGCTGATACGAACTTGTGTGGTCAAACACAGATCTCCAGAGGATAGACTCCAGGGAGAGTCAGTTCAAAAGGGGAGGGGTTATGTAGAAGAAAGTGCTGATACCAACTTGTGTGGTCAAACACAGATCTCCAGAGGATAGACTCCAGGGAGAGTCAGCTCAAAAGGGGAGGTTTGTTATGTAGAAGAAAGTGCTGATACCAACTTGTGTGGTCAAACACAGATCTCCAGAGGATAGACTCCAGGGAGAGTCAGCTCAAAAGGGAAGGTGTTATGTAGAAGAAAGTGCTGATACCAACTTGTGTGGTTGAACACAGATCTCCAGCCAATAAACAAAACTGCTGAAATGGATTGTGCTACTGGGGTCATGTGACTAGAAATAATAAATATATAAATCAATCAATCAATCAGAAGTCGGACAAAGTACGTAGAGTAACATTGCGAGTCAGTATTCTAAGTATTACATTAGCATTCCTTACTCAGTATTTGGCATTGTATGAAAATGGAGAGATTATAAAGAGTCGGCCAAAATTGCCCCCCCCAACATTATAAAAGTGGTGAAGAGGAATTGTTTTTGAATTTATATATGGACTACAGAAGAAAAAGTATGTGTCCTACAAGTAATAATTGAAATATTAAGCAGAGTAGAAGGAAAATGGACGAACTTAAATAAATTATGACTCAAATGTTGGCATTGCAAAAGGAACAGCAGTTCCAACTACAAAAAACCTAATATGAACAACAAAAGAAACAACAAGAATTACAATTACAACAGCATAGAGACCAGCCGGAGTGGCATTCCCAATTAGAAAAATAACAGCAAATGTTTTTTAAATTGTCTGTTAAGAAAACTAAAGAGGAAAAAAACATCTGATTCATTCACACCAGATGCTATTGCGAATTCCATTTGTGAGTTTATTTATAACCCTGACAAGGGAATAACTTTTCATTCATATTATAGAAGGTACAAAGGGATTCTCAAAAATGACTGTTCACATTGAAATGACGAAAATCAAGTCAGATTATTATTAAGGAAATTGTCCCCCACCAAACACGAAAATATGTCAATTTTATTTTGCCAAAACAACCAGGTAAAATAAGTTTTGAAGAAACTATTGGAATACTAACGAAAATTTTCAGAGACAGAATTTCATTATTCAATGAGTGATGGAATTGTCTAAATCTAGTGAAAAGTGACGACAATGATTTTGTCATCTACGTAGGAGTCGTCAATCAAGAATGTGAGAAGTTTAAGTTGAACGAGTTAACTTCCGACTCATTTAAATGTCTGATATTCATTCAAGGTTTGAATTCAAATAAGGATGCAGAAATAAGATCCAGGATTTTAACTAAACTAGAAATGGATTCAAAATTAACTCTCCAAAAAATAGCTGAAGAATGTCAGCATATAGAGAATTTAAAACAAGACACAGCTAGAATGGAGGAGAGAGTGTTTGACTGTCTGAGGAAAAATCTAAACCTTTTTCAACTCACAGTCAAACAGTAAAATATTATATAATAGCCCCCCCCCAACTCCTCAATACTTAATATTTGCCATGGTTGTGGCAGGAAGCATTGACTGTTTCATTAGAAAAAAATGTTACCGATGTGGCAGAATAGGACATGAGAGTAGTTGTTGCAAATCCAAAAATGTAGGAGAAATAAAAAGCAAATCAAATAAGTAAATAAATTGGGTAAAGTTGACAACCAAAAAGAAAAACTTAGCAAGTTGTCGAACAAGATACCTCTAAAGAGAAAATTTGTTTTTGTCATGATTAACAAAATAAAAATAAATTTACAATTGGATACAGGGTCCGATATTGCTATGATTAATGAAAAGACTTTGAAAAAACTAGGTAAATGTTTATTGACTTAAAGAAAAGTTATTTGTAGTGTTTCAAGGAAGAAATTAGGTTTTTTAGGTGAATTCGCCTGTAATATTTCTTTCATGGAAAAGACCGAAAAAAGCAGAGGTACTTGTGTTAAAGAACACAACGAAATTTATTCAGGATGAATGGTATCGCCTTATATGACTTTTGGGACCTGCCAATCAATTCATTTTGTAACCAAGTAAATATGGTCAACCACAAGTGCTATTATGGCTACAGACTACAGAAAAATTAAAAATTCAATTAAAAAGAAAGTTTCCAGAAGTTTTTCCAGAAGATCTTGGAACATGTACAAAAGCAAAGGTGAAATTTAAAGTTAGAGAAAATGCAAGACCAGTATTCAGACTGAAAAGGAGAGTCCCTTTTGCGACCTTAGATCCAATCAATAAGAAAATGGAAAGGCTAGAGAAGTTAGGGGTCATTTCTTAAGTAAACAACTATGAATGGGCACAACAAAATCCACATATGTGCCGATTTTTCAATGGGGCTTAATGATAACTTGCAACATTATATTTACCCATCACCAAATCTGGAAGAAATTTTCACCAAACTAAATGGTGGAAAATTTTTTTTAAGTTGGATTTGTCAGATGACTACCAACAAATACTGGGAGAAGAAGAGTGTTCAAAACTACTATTAATACTCATAAAGGATTATTTAAATTCAACTGTCTTCCCTTTAGGATAAAAGTAGCTCTGAGCATTTTCTAACAGATTATGGATACAATGCTTGCTGGGTTGGATTGTGTGCAAGCATATCTGGATGACATACTGATCAAAAGGGAAATCAGATACCAACATCAGGAAGACATAAAAACAGTATTCAAAAGGATCAAAGAATATGGGTTTAGAATTAGTGAAACAAAATGTGAGCTATTTATGCCCAGAATAAAGTATCTGCGACAAGTTATTGACAAAAAAGGGGCAACATCCAGATCCTGCCCAATCAAGTGCAATTAAAGACATGCCAGCTCTAACTGATTTCATGAAATTGCAAACATTTTTAGGGTTTGCAAACTACTACCATGTGTCTATACCAAAAATGCATGAGTTAACAGCACCTTTAAATGCCTTGTTAACGAAAGACGCTAAATGGATTTGGACAGGGAAATGCCAAAGTGCATTTGAAAAGATTAAAAAAAACCCTAATAGCTGATTTATCACAAACACGTTTTGATCCAAAATTAAACATTGTCATTGCATCAGATGCAAGTGATTTGGGAATTGGAGCAGTAATATTACTTAAATATGATGATGGAACAACTAAGCCAATCACACATGCTTTGGGATCTTTAATAGCAGCTGAGAAAAATTACAGCCAGATCGAGAAGGAAGCTTTGGCTATAATTTTTGTCATGAAAATGCTCCAGAAATTTCTACATGGACGAGAATTTTTCTTACATCATCAGCTATTGTCTATATATGATTCAAAGAAGGGTATTCCTGCGCATACAGCTAAATAGACTGCAATATGCTGGGGAATCATACTACGGAATTATAATTATAAAATGGAAATTTTACCATCAAAGAAATTAAGTCATGCTGATGGACTGTCTCGCTTAATTCCAAAATTCAGTGAACCATTTGAAGTTTCTGTGATGGCAGCAATAAAGACTGAAAATGAAATTAAAAATGTCTTGCATATTACCATAAGAGAGTTATCGATAACTCTGGAAGAAATAAGACTTAAGTCACGGAACGACAACTTCATATTAAAAATGAAGGATCAAATTACAGGCAAAGTCAAAAATAGTAAAGTAAATGAAAGTAACGCATTTTTAATATGTGATGGTGTATTGATGTCCGCTGATAGAATTGTAATTCCAACATCATTGTGGAAAAGCATGTAAAAGGAATTCCACGTTGGTCATCTGGGAATTTCTAGAATGAAATCCCTGAAGAGATGTTCTACATACGAGTTAAAAATGGATGAAGACATCCAAAACTTGGTTAAATCTCACAGAGGTTGTGCTCTGGCAGTGAAGTTCCCACCAATTAACTTTTAATCTTGACCAGAAATGAACATTCCGTGGTCCCGTTTACATTTAGATTTCACTGGGCGATTAAATAGAGTATGTTATACGGTGGTGGGTGACAATTATACCAAGAGGCTTGAAATACTGAAATACAGAAGACCTACTACTACAATAGCAATAAATTTCTTGCATGAAATCTTTTCAAGGTTTGGCATACCTGATTGTATTGTGTTGGCCAATGGGACACAGTTCACATCTAGTGAATTAAAGTTTTTCAGCAAGTCCTTACAAATACAACACATCAGAATTCCCTCTGTATCACCCAAGATCGAACGGATAATGGAATGCTTTGACACGTTCAAAAGGGTTCTTAAAAAATCAGAAGGGGAGGAATCAGATCAGAAAATGTTGCAGCAATTTCTGAGCATCATTACAATTATGCTAAATCTTAACACTAGATCTGGAATGTTGCTGGGAAAATTGATGTTTGCTAGAAAAATTAAATCTGTGTTCAACAAGATAATACCTGAACGGAAGATGCAAATACGAAGGAATATCCCGATGAATTTTAACCCGGGAGAAAAAGTATTCTTCAGGATGTACTAAAAGGGAAAAGAATTGTGGAAAGACAGTGTGGTAAAAAAATAAGGATCGATCAAATGACTTACATGGATCAGGAACCAAGGTGGGAGTATAAACATCACCTGAACCAGCTAAGACGTAGACATACAAATTTGGAAAGTCCAAGGTAAGAAATATCCATGGAAGTACAGTATGATACTTTCAACATACCTACACCACAGAAAATTAATGAACCGCAGCAGTATGGCAAAAGGAAAAGAATTATTAAGAAGTTTTTAAGTGTGGAACCAACAAGGAAAAGGGATAGACTCCAGGGAGAGTCAGCTCAAAAGGGGAGGTGTTATGTAGAAGAAAGTGTTGATACTAACTGGTGTGGTCAAACACAGATCTCCAGAGGATAGACTCCAGGGAGAGTCAGCTCAAAAGGGAAGGTGTTATGTAGAAGAAAGTGCTGATACGAACTTGTGTGGTCAAACACAGATCTCCAGAGGATAGACTCCAGGGAGAGTCAGCTCAAAAGGGGAGGTGTTATGTAGAAGAAAGTGCTGATACGAACTTGTGTGGTCAAACACAGATCTCCAGAGGATAGACTCCAGGGAGAGTCAGCTCAAAAGGGGAGGTGTTATGTAGAAGAAAGTGTTGATACCAACTTGTGTGGTTGAACACAGATCTCCAGCCAATAAACACAACTGCTGAAATGGATTGTGCTACTGGGGTCATGTGACTAGAAATAATAAATATATAAATCAATCAATCAATCAGAAGTCGGACAAAGTACGTAGAGTAACATTGCGAGTCAGTATTCTAAGTATTACATTAGCATTCCTTACTCAGTATTTAGCATTGTATGAAAATGGAGAGATTATAAAGAGTCGGCCAAAATTGCCCCCTCCCCTCACAAACATTATAAAAAATGTAAGCTGAAATCAGTTTAAACTGCCGTTTGGTTTCTTGGTTTGGTTTCTTTGTTTAATGGCATATCAACCTTTGTACAAACTGCCGTCAACCAACAAAGAAGTCCCAGAGATGATAGGGTAACTTGAACTGAACCAAACTCTAGCAGAAGTAACTAAATTACGACATCTGATTCTAACCATTCCTGTCTCATTTGCTTTTTGATTTCCATGAATAAAGACTTTTCAAAAAAGAAAAAGGTAATGTTTGGTACTGATAGATTTTACGACAAAGTAATTGATGAATTTGACACAAAGAAAAGGAAGAATTCAATTGATTTACAAATAAATTATATTAACTCATCATTTGTAGATTCTATTTTCTCTTGTAACCAATAGCAATCGTCGTCATCATCATCACCATCAAGGTATTATAAATGGGGGTGGGTGGAATCATGTCCAGTGGAGAGGGGTATCAAGTTTGAAGCAAGATTTGTTGGTCAAAGTGTATTTTCTTCACATTACATTCATAGATGGGTTGAAGCAATTCATTTTTCTGGGGATGCATAGTAAGGCTTTCTTTTTATCTCTCCCCCTTGGGGATTAGCCAGCATAATGCACTGCATGCCATGATCCCCAAGTCACCCTTTACCACTGATTATATCTATTTATCTATCTATATATATAGAGAGAGAGAGAGGGGGGAGGGAGAGACACACACACACACACACTATCCATAGTACCTGAGCTTTACAGCAAAATTTTTAAAAAGTTAATTTTATCAATTTAAAAGAACAAAAAAAAATGAATTTGATAATTTCAGAATTGTCTGTACAAATAGAAACTGATGTTGTTAAATGAAAATTGTTTCTATATATTTGTGTTTTGTCGGCAGATTTGAGAATATGTTGCCTGATTTACATATGGATTAGTATGAGCTGCAGCCTAGGGACCCAAAGATTAATGAATGCCCCAACTAAATAAAAAAAAACCAGTCATAAGAACAGAAGAGATTTGTTTATTTTCAGATTGAATAGGGTTCCTTTGAACTGATTTGAAAGAATTGGGCTTTTTAGTTGGGGGCGGGAATCTTTTAAATTTGATGAATCTTATTTTTATTGATGCAGTGAGGTAAACATAAATAATGAAGAGACCCCAAATTTGATAAACTTAGGGGCTTCGTAAGATCTAAACCTGACCCTGGGTAAGACCTCCCAAAAAAGGATGTCCCGAGTATGACTTGTATTGATGGTGAGGCTCCAGTTGTAGAGGTATGGGGAGTGTGGAGTACTCGTTCAGTACCATTACTCACAGGACCACACTGACTCAGAGTGGAAATACCTGTTAGGGTCACATCTATGGATCAAATAAATCTGTTTGAAAATTTATAGTATTTGATAGAAATATTTGATGCCATATAACTGTAAATTTTTTTTTATAAAGAATAGTTACTTGAAATTATAATTGTTTACTAAGGATTATAAGTATTAGTTACTTGAAACCATATAACTGTGTGCAAACAAATTATCATCAAATAGAAATAATGACTTGAAACCATATAATTTTGTATAAATTATTTTCATCAGATAGGAATACTTGAAACTATACAACTGTATGGAAATTAATTGTGTTAGATAAGAATACTTGATATCATATAATTATGGGCAAGAAATAGTGACACAAAATGTAAATGAATCCAATTGTTAAAACTAAAGGCATAAAATAGCCCTAGATTGATTGAAATGCCATTAAAATCAATCAATCATATATTAGTGTATATATATATTTGTTTATGCTTTGGTTTTCATTCATGTACATTCTAAATTGTAGTCATTCATTAAACCTTTATAAAATCAAAATAACTTAATTTTTTTTAAAACTGTAAAGTTGGCGACCTTAGTCGAGGGTGGCCTGAAGGCTCCCTTTTCAATAGCTACTACACCGACATGTAGAGGAGGGCGCTGCTCCTTCCCCCAATATCTTTAAACAAATAAAACATAATTATTCATCTTTAATCTAATTTTAAATAACCTCTTTTGCTTATTTTTTGATAAGTAAAATATGCAAATTAGCTGACAGCTAGAACAATGTATATATCATTGTCAATGTATAACAGCATTCAACTCATATATAATGCTGTTTGCCAGATATATTAATAAGCCCTGATTGTTGTCATAGGAAATGGACATAACTCAAGTTCAAATCCTGGATGAGGCTGTTTTCATTTCACTTTGGGTTAATTCCTTCTAGCTATGGATTAATAGTAGGGTAGGCTGGCTTCTTGAAACTTGATATGGCAATAAGTCTAAGGGAATAAAAAAAAAAATCAAGATTCAAACCACTTGTACTCTAATGAAAATAAAAACATCGACCTTATGCTGCATCTGGCTCATGATGGAAGGGTTGGGTGAATAAATATAATTTATCTTAATTCAATATACCTGTGTGTGCGTGATATACTTTTTAGTACATGACACTAATCACTATGAGACTCAAATCTACGAATTAAAATTCTTATAATATATATATATATATATTCTGAGGAAAATAGTTTAAGGGTTAGACTATTAAGTATTTTTAATACACAAAATTTGAATTGCCCAGTCGACTGGAGCAGTAGAATACACTGACTGAACCTCTGCAGAGGGGGTAAGACCCCCCCCCACAACGAGTGTCCTGGATATGACACTAAACAGTCTGATGGTGATGTCCCAGTAATGCTGGGGCTTTGGGGGATACGGAGCACCCCTTCATTGCCATTGCTCCCAGGTCCACTCTGGCCTGGCGTGGTAGCACCTGACAGGGTCCTATCTATGGGTTAAATAGAACTAACGGCATACTTATGCTAAACTGAATTGTTTGATTAAAGTGAATGGCTTGAAAAAGAAATGTTCTGACAATTAAACTGTACTAACATTTAAACTGCGTGCTTATGCTAAACTGAATTGTTTGAAATTGAACTGTTTTATATATATTTGATGATTGTATTCTTTTGTAATTAATAGAAATAAAATTGTTATTTGGAGTTTAGTAGACAATTATTCATTTTCGGTTTTATCCTGTCCTACTCACCACTTTTCCAAATTATGAAAAACATTTTTAAAATGATTTGTTTTTATATATATATATTCAAGTACGTTTTGTTAAAGACGGTGGAACCCTATTTGTTTATTATTTTTAATTTTATCTTTTCAAGACTCCTTGTTATTTTTCTAGCGTTGGGATCTAGATGATAAATGTATTGTCCCATATCTTCTGCCCAAGAGCTTTCAAACATACTTTTGGTTGTCATCAGGGTTGGTGTTGTTAAAATGTTTAAGCCGAGTACTTCAAAACAAAATGCTACAAATTATTAAAACTGTAAAAACTCAACAGTCAACTCATAACTACACTATCCCTGATGACGACCAAAAGTATGGTCGAAAGCTCTTGGGCAGAAGATATGGGACGATTCCATTACCATCTAGATCCCAATACTAGAAAAATAATAAAAATAAAAAACAGTGTTCCGTTGTCTTTAACAAAACTTGCTTGAATAACTTGCTGCCTAAATATACACTCTTCAATATATATATATATATATATATATATATATATATAAACACACACGACAATAGTGTATGATAGTCTCTATCTCACTTGATGGGTTTGTGACAGACCAAATGTGATATAATTAGGAGAGTGCTCAATATCTGTGATAGATCTATGATATAATAATAAATAAATATACATTAGTTTTTATATATATTTAATAGCATGGATGCTTATCTGCAACCACTGGTTTCATTCCGTTTTTATATGACAATCATCAGGCAGAGAAAAAAAAATTACAAACACTGCCTGATGATTGTTATATAAAGACGACATGAAACCAGTGGTCATGGATAGGCATTCATGCTATTAAATATATATAAAAACTAATATATATATGTATTATTATTATTATTATTATAGATAGATAGAGAGATAGATAAAACCCAACCAAATTAAATGATATCAAATATATATGTATAAAGAGGATTTGGCAATAAATATCCTACAATGGTTCGTATGCCATTAAAACCTCAACCAAACCAAATCATATATATCTAATATATATGTATGCAGAGGATTAGGCATTGAATAACCTACAATGGTTGATATGCCATAAAACCCAACCAAATCAAATCATATATATCTAATATATTTGTATAAAGAGGACTTGGCATTGAATAACCTATAATAGTTGATATGTCCAAAAAAACAACAACCAAACCAAATCATATAAATCTAATATATATGTATATAGAGGCTTATTATTATTATGATATATAGATAGATAACCATAACCCAGAAACTGTAGCACATCACAGTGAGGTTTTTATTGGAGCAAAACACTTAAGATACACTGAGAGAATAAAGCAATTTCCAGTCCAATTTGCAACCACATAATAATTCTCTAAGATCTATATTCTCACAGATTGTCACTATTTGATCATTGAAATTCTTGATAAAAATGAGATTATTATAAAGTGATTATTAGAAACCTTCCGTCTTTTCTAAATAGAAGCATCAATATCATTATGGACAGCTGTTACTACGGAAACCCAATGGGTTCACAAGTCATCTAGTACCATTTATGTGCGTGTGTGCTTGAGAAATATACTGGTTACTGTCACAGGAAGTGCTCAAACTACTACCTACATGGTAAGTATGACTCAAAAATCTTTGGGAGCTACTTGCATCCTAAAAGACATCTGACAGCCGAAACGATCAGTGGAAAATTTTACATCATACACAAGCATTTTCAACATGATAAAGAGACACAAATATTTGATTTAGATTTACAGGAATGAAAATTAGTTTTAACATCCAAAATTTAATTTTCTAAAGTCTTTAAAAATTAAAATAAATTCGGAAACTAGATTGAAATAAAAAATATTTACATCATTTTTTTTTCTCATGAATTATCTGTATCGTAAAACCATTTATTCAACACATTTTCACATACCATTCTTAATAGGAAACAAATAAAGTATGTGTGCTACTGAAATATTGTTGGGGAGAGTCTCCATGACATAGTGGCAAATGGGCTGGACTGCAATATCATAGTAAGGAAGGTTAAACTCAAGTTGCACTATTACACTCAGTTTTGAGCTAATGCCTTAAAGAAAGGTATAAACCCCTTTATTTGTGTAGCTATAGGTTAAACAGTACCACTACTATTCTTTTAGAAGAATGGCTTTGGCATTAGATAACCCACAAAGGATGATATGCCATTAAACAAAGAAATGAAAACTCACCATTTTATTGTTGTCATAGAGTTCAGTGTCATTGACTGGAAGCAATGAATTAAACTATATCATGTACTTTTGGGAAAGGCGTGATCTCTGTCATTCTTCCAGCTACAAGTTAAATAGTACCATGACTGTTCTTCTACAAGTATGGCTTTGGAATTAAAAACCCCATGATGGTTGATATGCCATTAAACAAAGAAACCAAACCAAAGCAAACCAAACCCCTCAGCATTGTATGATGAAGAGGGGACAGAAAAATTAGCTTCCCATTTTGAATCACAATTGTATTGTTAAATGAATTTAGGATAAATTTACCATCTTTTTTGCTTTGCCCCTGGGTGGGGGGCCCATGGGGCATTTTCACTGGATGAGTTATTCGTAGATTGTTTGGTCCCAGGGTGTCTTCCCACCAGAAAATACTTAGGAGGGCTAAGTTTATCGCTTGGCACTTCAGGTACCCCAAAAGGGAAATACTAAGGTGATAAAGCATTTTTTGTGATGGCTATGTATGTCTCAATTTGTTTGTGCCAGCCCCCCACCCACCGATGACCCTGTCATTTTCAATAATATATATATATATATATATATATAAAAATGTGCACATATACAAGATAGAGATAAGAATATTTATTAAGCAATAGTCCTGAAAGTGTGTGCGAGTGATTATATAAAAAACAAAACAAAACAAAAACAAAACAAAACAATATATTCAAAGAATGTATTTATATATATGCTAATCTTAAACATTGCAGTTTTTTAAAAACATCTTCAGGATGCTCTTGTTATGTGATGTTATCTTCTTCAAGAAATTATTTTCAAATAAATAAATGTTTATATGTTTAAAGGTTGTAGTATCTACAGAGACTGCTCGATATCTGTGATAAAGCAGATACAAGCAGTATAACACAGGAATTAAAAGCAGATATTTGAACTAATAGTTCTATGCTTTCAAAAAATTATCAGGCAATACGACACTGAGGTGAATTAAGAGTATAACAAGTATTTTTTTCTAATATATGGATTGTTCAAATTCAAGTATTGCTGGATGATTATGAAAGCCTAAAATTGGATGTATTAGATGGTTTTAATTTTTGTCATATTATATAAGATGTAATCTCAGTCACATTACCTATATATATATAAATAAAATTAAGATATACTAGGTAGTTTTAATCTTGATTATATATATATATAAATAAAACTATAAGATGTACTAAATGATTTTAATTTTTGTTATATTATATATATATATATATATATATATATATAAAGCTATAAGGTGCGCTAAATAGTTTTAATCTTGGTCATATTATCTATGTATTATTATTTATATATATATATAGACACATACATACCTACACAAAGATATTTTGGATATGAATATATATTAGTTGTGTTCAAAATTTTCCAACAAAAATAGGTTTTAACTGTATATTCAGGCTGTAGTTTTGACAAACGACACCTCGAAGCTTTTGCTCTAATATTAAATGTGCATATTTATATAAGTGCATTTCACGGGTTCAAAATAGTTCAGTAATGTGAAATTCAAAGTGCAGAGTTTTTATCTGGTTTTTATTGATATTCTGTTTTCTACTAGAAAAATATTGGGATATTGCTCTGCATTTTCATGTATAGAGCACTCTAAAGATTTTACAGATTAAAAATGCTTTTCGTGTTAAATAAATATATATATATATATATATATATATACATATTAAAATTTTTATGTATGTAAATATAAAATATGAACAAACAAAATATTCCCACAGTATATTTGTTTATAAGAGTTAATATGCTAACGTTTAATGTTTCAGATTTTTTTGTTAAACCAACTTCAAGGCTATGTTAATAATATGTAATGTTATAATGCCTATTCTGAAAATTACTATGAAATAAAAAAAAAAAAAAGATGAGAAAATTCATTGCGTTCTATCATTATTAGGTGCATTCTGTTACAAAATGTAGTGACGTAATTAGTGTCTGAAAATTTTTTCTTTTTTCTTTTAGGTTATTCTTTTATTCATTTCAAAGAAGAATAATGTACTTGGCATTGATTTAAGAAACTTTTTTAAAAATCCTTACAAGAATTAAGAATTTAAAAAAATTCTCAAAAGTAATTTTTGCATGTCTATTTGAGAAAAATTTATTATTATCTTCATTTTTATATCAAACAAAATAATGTATATGTATGTTGGAGTTTGTAATAAAAATCTACTTTTGTGTGTGTATATATATATATATATATATATATATACACACACAAAAGTAGATTTTTATTAAGCGGGCGAAATGGGGAGGAAACTCT